>VBSM01000631.1:3390978-3401678 GCA_008086735.1 Cheirogaleus medius | reverse complement strand
CCTCGGCCTCCCAGAGTGCTAGGATTACAGGCGTGAGCCACCGCACCTGGCCGGTCTTTGTTTTCTTGATATGCATGTGTGTGTACATGCACAAGCACACACACAAATTGTTCTAACAGTGCACATCTTTTAAACATTTTCCAAATTAAAAACATCCAGTGCACTATATTTAAACTTCACTCTATCCTCTTTGGCTTCCAGGAGGTTCAGTTGCAGAGTGAAACCCGTTCACAAAAGTTGAGTAAACATCCTATGAGAGCAAGAGGTCCTTGGGGCAAATGCCCAGATTGTGCATCAATTAACGACATCAGAATAACCTAGCGCATCTCCTTGTTAGTCCTCAGGTCCATAAAACATGTCTACATAGTGAGTTGTTTAGAAACTGCTCCAATGCAACTCCCTAGTACCAATATCGCAATCACTCAATCCAAACACTGTGCCTGTTTTGCAGAATTGCAAAATCTAAATCAGGTTTCGAGGCTTTGAAGGTTGAAACAGAGGCATGAAATGTAAATACCAAAATAGAATTAAGATTGTGCCTAAAGAAATTTGACTAAGCACAATTAGGGGCATATATAAAGATTTAATTTAAATAGGGATGTGCATGTATGTGTTTGTGTGTAATGCACATGCAGTTGACTCTTAAACAACGTGGGTTTGAACTAAGCAGGTCCACTTATATGTAGATTTTCTTCCTCCTCTGACACCCTTGAGATAGCAAGACCAGCCCCTCCTCTTCCTCCTCCTGCTCCTCAGTCTACTCAACATGAAGACAATGAGGGTGAAGACCTCTATCTATGGTGATCCACTTCCACTTAATGAATAGTAAATATATTTTCTATTCCTCTGATTTTTAAGACATTTTCTTTTCTCTAACTCACTTTATTGTAAGAATACAGTGTATAATACATAGAACATACAAAAATGTGTTAATCGACTCTTTATGGTATCAGTAAGGCTTCCAGTCAACAGTAGGCTTATTAACAGTTAAGTTTTTAGGGAGTTAAACATTATATGGATTTTTGACTGTGCCAGAGTTGGTGCTCCTAATTTCCATGTGGTTCAAGGGTCAGCTTTATAGGTTAAATGCATATATAAATGTATATATTAACATATAATGTACTGTGTTTCCCTGAAAATAAGACAGAGTCTTATATTTATTTTTCCTCGAGAAGACACCCTAGGGCTTATTTTTAGGGGATGTGTTATTTTCCCCTCAAAGCCTCAGCTTGCAGCACGCACAGGATGGCCGGGACCTGACAGGGGGAGCCGACCTTGTTGGTGGGGCTACCCGGACCTTTCCGGTCACCTCTGGGATAGTAACTGTCATGATGGGGCAGATGAGAAGGGCTGCTCGTCTTCTTTACCGCTCTGCAACAAAATGCATGGGTTGTGCAGATGTGCTGCGTAGCCACGCCCGTCACTAGGGCTTATTTTCGGGGTAGGGCTTCTATTGCACAAATGCTTAGAAATCCTGCTAGGGCTTGTTTTATGGGTAGGTCTTATTTTCGGGGAAACACGGTATATTAGATACGTAATTTCGAGTTTCATATATGCATTACATGCATACGTGCGCACTAACACAAGTTTATATACAGATGATTCTCAACTTACAATGCAATTGTGTCCTGATAAACCCGTAGTAAGCTGGAAATACTATAATTTGAAAATGCATTTAATACAACTAAGCTACAGCACATCACAGCTTAATTCCTTGCATACGCTCACCTTAACTCACAGGTGGGCCAATGCATTTGGTAGCACAGGACACTGTAGGGTGTCAGTGGTTTCCCCTTGGGAACACATGACCAATGGGCTGGGACCTGGACTTACTGTCACTGCCCAGCTTGTCATAACACTGTCCCCTGAATGCTACCGCTGCCTGCACCATGGCAAAGCCCAGATATGGTACATGGGACTCCCATAAGTTAGGAACCATCAGTATATACATTCACATTATGCAAGTTCATTTATTAATAAAAGTAAATGTAGATACCATTTAGATATATACTATATATTACTATATACATATACACAATAATTTTACTAAACATCATTACGTGCATATATAAGGATGTAATTTAAATACGGATGTATATATTAATTTATATGTATCCTATAAAAGCGTATATAAGTATTTATAAATATATATTAACATACATTTATATGTATGCAAATTTAACATATATATGTGTTTTTTACACTTCACATTTATGTTTTAAAATTGTAGAAGTCCATGTTATTCGAAGCACTTATATTTACATATATTTCTATTGTATTGAACTTATTAATGTTAAAGGGTCTTTGCACTGGAAAAATAACGCCAAGACTTCAAAAAAAGATGTATGGCATTATGGACGGCCTCATCTATCCATCCCACGGTATATTAAAAGTTGATTTATGGGCACTTTGGCAATCTCAGCGTCTGATTTAAGTGTTCCAGCAGGGGTTGGGATTTTTGCTTTGCCGCAGGTTTTTCGATTTCTGTAAAGGTACTTCATTAAACACCCTCCCCCGTTGGACATCTCAGCTTATTTTTCATTATGTTGCCCTGACAAGCCCCTCTTGGCCACGTTGCCTCCTGCTCAGATAAAACGCATGATACAACACCGAACAGATTATACAGAAATCGTGGCTAAACTAGGAACTTCCTTTGGGCACCAGAAACCTATAGGAAAGTATTAGTATCAGTGTCAGAAGAAATGTTCAGGAATCCTCCGGGAAATCAGAACATGATTCTGCATTGACCCTTTCATCTGGTCTGAACTCCTAAAGGGCAAAAAAAAAAAAAAAGAAAAAAAAAAAAACAAGAAGAAAACAGTGCATGCCCCCATATGGTTAGAGTTTTACATACACATATGGTTTTACTGTTGCCTCCAGCAAAAGCATAACTTGGCACTTGGCTTGGAGATTTATTATCCGGAATCTCAGTTTCTGCCTCCAGTATTCATACAACACTGAAATATTTCTAATAAACCAAAATGACAAATATAGAATATACCCACATTCTGCAGTTGGAGGATATGCAATATTCATGCCACCAGCAGTAAGTATGGGTGGCTTCTCCAAGTCTCTCTTAAGGAAAACAATTCTCAGAAAATTATAACCCACAGCTATTGGAAACAGAGGTCCTGTATCACTAGACTGTCGGTGTTTTTCTCTGTGGCATTAAGGTCGACTAAATGATCAATGTTGGAGCTACCCGAGTCAATCTCTTCATCTATTCCTCCCAAACAGTGAAAATATTGGCGTAAATATGTTGTCTACAATTATTGTAAAGCATCTTGCAAATGCTCAGTAAACATGGAACTTCGAGAAATGTTTAAAAACATATCATAAGGTTGTAAGATGTCTTCTTCTATGCTGTTTGAATAGATAAGGATTCTTCAAGTGAATGCTTTACCTTAGGACATCTATGGGCTAGGTATTGTCAAATCCAGCCCACCACCTGTTTTTATAAATAAAGTTTTATTGGGACACAGCCATGCCCATTCATTTATATATTGTCTGTGGCTGCTTTTGAGCCACAGTGGCAGACTTGAGTTATTCTAACAGAGTTTATATAACTCACAAACCTAAAGATATTTACTATTTGACTCCAGAAAGAGTTGGTCAATCTTCATGGTACTGTTAATAGTACTGAAATATAAAGCTCATTTTTCCCCCTTTTCTTACACTCTCTCTTTCTCAACTTGTCATTCTTTTGTAAATCCATTTATTGGTGTTGTAAGTAAGGGAATTAAAGTATTTAGCCATTGGCATGATTTTTATTTTTGTTGTTATATTGTGCAGTGCCAATTTTGAATTCGAGTGTCTGAGCAGTTCACTTGCATTCAGAATCCCTGAAATTACACGATCTGTTATTTTGTTGCACATGCATAGGTATCCATTGCATTCTTACCGGGACATGGAAGCTCTGCACAAAACAAACCAAGCCGATGTTACTTCACTTCTTGATAGGCACAGATTCTACCAACACTGACTGCCTTCAGCTTCCTGGTGGGTTAGGAAGGTAGAATAAAAGTAGTTATGGGTTACACTCTCTTTCTTGTTTCTTCTACGGCATCATTTTCAGCCTAAATTGGTGTCTGACGCAGAAAGAAGAATAAACGATGAAATACAGTTCTTGGTTCCTGTTTCTTTTTTCTTTCTTTTTTTTTTTTTTTTTTTTTTTTTTTTACAATGCCACTGACTTCCTTAGACATTTGAAGTGAGTTCTAACTGTAACACACTTGGGACGAAATGGCTAGAAACAGCCCTATAAGTGCCTCGTGGTCTAAGGGTTCCTGACATACCTGCGATACATGCACGCGAGTAGAATTCTTGGTTTTCGGGTCATTTTTAGGCTAGACATTGTGCGGTAAGGCCAAACTGTGTTCTGACAGCATGTTCACAAAGGATAACATGACCAGATGTGACTGACAGTTCACATTCATCCTCAGCCCGAATGTCACTCAGCATTTTTCAACAATATTCTTTTAGCCAAGTATATGAGCAAGAAATTATGCCTCATTGATAATAAGATAATGCTCATTTTTTTGTGAATGAACTTTAAAACTTTTCACATGTGTATAAAATCTAAATGACCCCTTTCTCGGAGCCAGCTGTTTAAAATATTCACAAGAGTTATATTGGAGTGTGTGTTTGTGTGTGTTATTTATATTAATATCTCTGCTGCTTAAATATATTGAAAATATATTCTCCAAATGAACGCATCACCTAGCACTCTAACATTGGATGGACAGAATTTTTAATTTCAATATCACTGAATTTATCAAACTTTCAAAAATTTTGGTTCCAGTATTTGATGTGTACTTTATCATGTAGTGTTATAAAGATATTTTCAAAAACTGACTACTAAAAGTCATTTGGCTTTAAGCTCTTGACAAACCTGTAATTGTTTTCCTAATTAAATTATAAATTTTTTTATAAGTGTACTATTTGCACAAGGATACTTGACTGAAAGTTCTACCTTTTTCACTCATTCATAAATTTAGTTCCTATATAATGTCTGTTTGGGTTCATTATTGGTTTCCATTGAGCTATTTATCTATCTTAGCATCAATATCATGCTCTCTTAATTAATATATGATTAGAGACATGGCATGAAGCCTTACAAAACATATTTCACCTTCACGTTTTTCTTAAAGGGTTTCTCAGGCCATTGTGTTTTGATATAGATTGTGGAATCAGCTTATCAACTTCCACAAAACATCCATCTGCCATTTTTATGAGAACTTCATTGAATCAATAGGGTTAATTATGATAAAATTGACATTTTTATTTATTAAGTCTTATGCATATTCTGCCCAGTAAATTAGTTTCTTTGTGTTGCCATTATACATCACATAGCAACTCACAATTCCTAGATGATTATTACTGTTACAGGAGAGGAAATTGACATTCGTAAGTTGATATTCTATCCACCAACACTGTTAAACACTACTATTGATTTAACCAACTATCTGTTCATTTGTGTGGGTTTCTCTGTGTATTGCAATAATATAGATACATACTGACAATTTTCCTCCTTTTCAATTAGTAAACTATTATTTCTTTCCTTCTGTAGCCAGCACAATACACAATAGAGGCTATGATGAAAAGTATCAGTGGATTTATTGACCTTCAATATCATAATGAACGTTATTTACTGTAGGTTTTCTTAGTGCATTTTTCCTTGTTAAGGGAGCTCCTTGGAATTCCAGTTTAGTGAGAGTTCTGTTTGGGAACATTTGTAGAATTTTATTTATTTATTTGCCCTTATATTGATAAGGGCATTTATTACGATGATTGTTTATAGTTTAATAAGGGCAAATTATATTTTTAAAAAGTCCAGCGTTAAGAAAAATATTGTATGTTCCTGAAATGAACTGTAATTGATCATGATATATATTATATTTTATAAAATCGATTTTGTCACTTGTGTGTTAGTTTCACATCCACGCTGCGTGAGACTGGACTAGAACAAACCATGCTAACCACCCTATCACATGCTTTTCAAGTGATCTTGAATTTGACCAATTCATGTGTCTCAACTTAGCAATGTAAGCTCCCACATCAAATCCAACACAGTTCCAACTGAAGTTAAATGAAATTGCTATTCTAAGCACCAGTGTTAAAATTAATAACTTCTAATTTTCAGAATAAGAGACATCTTAAGTGTCTCTGATCCTTGATACATTTTAAACCAAAATGTATGCAAAATTATCATCTTTATGATTACTGAATTCATGTATACATTTTGCAAAATAGTTCATTTTTAAGCAAAACATTTAACAGTTGCAGGTTGGTTGGTTCACTTTAATTATGTTTCAAAGAATCTTTTAGAGCACTTGCCTGTAGACACAGTAACTAGGGTAGGTTGTGAATCAATATTTTGGGAAACTTTAATCACAAAATTTTCGGTTTCAAAAAAACTGTGTATTGGTACTTCTGTTTATCATTACTTTGTTGATTGTTTCTTGATGAGTTAGTATGTGCTGTTTTAATTATTAAATAGGCAAGATCTATTTATTATCTATATCTGTCACCTGCCTATATTTATCTATAATCTATCCATCACCATCATCATCTATTATCTACCATCAATTATTCTATCATCTACTTATATCCATTATTTATATATCCTTATAATGTATTATCTATTTGGTTCTATCTATTTATATACCTACCTATGTATCCATCTGTCTTTCTATATTATACCAAAGTGGCTTATCTTTTAGTGGTGGGGACAGTTTTAGACACAAAGTGTCAACTCTATAAAACCTTTTTGAACTAAGTAAAATAGAAAGCTTTTGTGTGTGTGTGTGTGTGTGTGTGTGATTTGATACTGAACTCTGGACTTTTCCAAATTAAGAATACACCATGATTGAATGTTATAATTATGTCCACAATAATCAGTACTGACATACTTATGCGCGTCAGCAAGAAGACATAAAAGAAGCTTACTGCGTTGCCCTCTAGAACAGCCTTATTTGAAGATAAAATGGGCCTTTACAAACTCAGGAACATATTCTGCTCTTTGAACCTCCCTATATTTTCCTGTTCGCGGGTGTGGCCCATGGGTACATTCGGAAGATTGTGGCAACTAACGTTAATGCTTATGACCCACTTCTAGCCTCAAATAAACCAGGTTGTTTCATTACAAATCAAGTAAAAACAAAACTGATGAGAAAGTCATTATGATGTAGAGAAAATACTGTTCAAAAATCCAGCACTAAAGGACAGAATTAACTGAGTACATATAATACATCATCCCTGTAAAGATGGCAATGCGTAGATGATTGCGACATACTGAAATTTTTCGCATGTGTGGAGTGAATCAGAAATTTTACATTAAGCTTTCATTTAGAGTGGGGTAAGGGCATGGTGGATCTATATAAATATAAACAAGAAACTATGTTTACATATATATGTAAATACCTTTTTGCTCCTATACTATGTTGATTCGGGTGCATTTTGGTAATCAAAACAGCAATTTCCTTCCTAATGTCAGATTTTTAAATGGTTAAAAATGTGTTGTTGTTTTCAACCTCCAGGCAAGTTTAAATGGCAAGATGAGTGGGGAAAAAAAAATAAACAGAACTCTGAAGCATTAGCCTTATGACATCATTAACCTAAAGTGAAACCATGCCATACATTGTTCAGTCCTTAATTACACATCGCTTCTGAAAATTTTTTAAATTTAAGAATATTATAGGGTTACAAATGTTTTGGTTACATAGATTGCTTTTGTACCATTTGAGTCAAAGTTATAAGTGTGGCCAACCCCCAGACAGTGTGTATTGTAAATTTAGTAGAGATAAAATCACTGGGTCTCTGTTTCTTCAATCATCAAACACCAAATAGATACAATTACCAGGTTGCTTTTAGGATTTAAAAAAAAAAAGATGTATATGTTTTTTGTAAACTGGCATGCATTACGATTTTACCTTTGGACATATAGCAAGCAGTTGAATATTTAGCCAACCTGAAGTTTAGATGATGATTAAAGATGGGCAAATTTCCAACAGCAGTAAAAGTCTACTTGACCCACCTTGAAAGTGTAAAATGAAATCACTAGTTACTATCGTACTGATAGTAAAATGTAATGCAGACAAAAATGTGGGCAGCTCTCTTTGCAATGGGTAAAATCCTTCTACTCTTTCAAAACCACCTTGTCTAAATAGTTTTTTTTCTGCATTAATAAGTGAAGGAAAGCCATACTGAGAAGGAAATTTAGAATAGACAGTTCACATTTGCAGAAGTCGGATCAACATATTAAAACATTAGCCGAGAATTGCATTCTCCTGCATAAAATGCATGATTTTTACCAAAGCCAGGAGGGGTGCAAAGCCATTTCCAAGACAAGTTTTCAAGATTAAAGGGAATGACTAAGTCCCATTTATGTCAATGAAACTGAAGACAGAAGAAAAATAATTCTCAGTCTTTGACATAGCCAGTTAACATTTCTGAACAACACACAAAAAATTATAAATTCTAAGAGTATTCACAAAGAAATCAAAAAGATGAACACAAGATCAAGAATATCATATTCACATCATACTTATCATCTCAAACACTTGAGATTATTAAATATCAGAGCTTTGTTGAAAAGCAGAAGAGGCAGAGATCATGATTCAAATTCATTAAAAAAATTAATAGTAGAAGTTCAATGGCTAAAATTCTATCAGAACCCAGATATTTTTCTTTGAACATAAGAAAAATAAATAACGAACACTTAGTGCAACCAAATTCTCTGAAAATTTACCAGCTTGGTTAATCTCTTGAGGATGTGTTCTGACAAAAGCTCCATCTAGCAGGGAATATAGAGGAATATGAGAATTTCTAAAGCAATGGATAAGAATATGTCTCATAATATTAATTGTGAAAGCTAACTGTGAAAGGTTAGAATAAATGGGAATTTCATGATGTCATTGAGTACATGGTTGATAAAATTGAAAAATTGAGATGTAAAGAGGCAAAGGCAAAACAAAAGAGAAAAATTTATAAATCCCAATAAATAACAAAAGCAAATAGAAACAATTTATAAATTCTAAGATTGTGTATTTCTTTCAAGAGGTCAAAGATTCTTATTGTTTGAACAATGAGCAACAAGGATGTGCCAATGCCCTAGGCATCCATCAGGACTATGCTATTATTTTCCCCCTTCCCTCCTATAGGCACTGGCAGGTGTTCCTGCCTTCCGGGAATCAGGATAAGCTGTGATGCATCATCACAGGGCAGCGAGCAGGTGCATGCAACTGCTCACACACCGAGATCGGGACTCTTTCCTCCCAGACTCGCTGAGTCTTGCCGGGCTCAGAAGGTTTGAAGACAGCAATGATGCCAGGGAAGATGGCTTTAAATACATTGACGGTGGAAGCCCAAGGCTAGAACGTTAAAGCAAGTGATGAAGTGGAAACTAAGAATATTTAAATGCATATAATCTTTGGCCCAAGAGTGTTTAAACAAGAAATGAAAAAGAAAAAAAAATCCTGCGTATATAAATTTGTGTGTATATATTTTTGTGTGTATGTATGTATGTTTGCATAGAGAGAGAGGGTGGGACAAGAATCGATGTGTATATCTATCCTGTATCTTATGAATATATCCATTCATCTATTTTATCGATGTTTAACATCTGCCTTTTATCATCTATTTTTATATTTATCATTTGTCTATCTTTTCTGTCATCTACCCACCTATCATTCATCATCTATGTGTCCTCTACCTATCATGTATCCATCTGTCCAGTATGTATTGATCTTCAATATTGAATGATATATGGATCTAAAAATATTTTAAATACATATAACCTATTATCTACCATCAATAACCTATAATATATAAGCATCATTTGAATATCTTTTCTGTTATCCATCCATCCATTTATCATCTATCTTTCTATCATCCATATATCTATTATCTATCATGAATCATCTATATTTTATTTCTATCATTCAATATTTGTTCTATTATCTATCTATCCATCCATCCATCCATCCATCATCTACATGTTTATCAATCTCATCCACCTATTGAATCTACACACACACACACACACATCTGAGTAGTACTGAATATTCAGAGATCGGGAATTTCCAGAGGAGAAGGAAGGAAGAAGCATGCAATTCCAGGTCCTTTTTTCTAGCAGTCTGTTTCGCCGGATCTCCATGCACGTGTCTGATGGGAGAACAGCTTGGAGAAGCTCTACTAGACAGAGATGTTTGAGTGTTCGCCGCACGGTAAGTTCCTTTTGCCAGTGGAATGGCAAAGGAAGAAAAGGGTAGAACATGTATTTTGAACAGACATCCCACAGGGGCTGGCAAAGGTACTAATTTAGGTTACATCATTTTATCTGCACAATCCCATTCAATAAAGCTATTCCCCTGAATTTATGCTATTTTTCATTGTCTTGTTTATTGTGCCATTTTCAAATGAGGATGATGCTTACAGAAGCGAATCCCTGTGATCTTCCTGAAAGTCTATGATATCCCTTTACCACCGAATTTATGTCTTTTTCAGCCTAAGTCTCACTTATATATTCCAGGACAATTTTCAGTAATTTTACTCATTTTCTGAAAGAAGTATGAGGAAAACGACCTCATCCTATGGTTACCCATCAATTATCCCAGGGCTTAAAGACCTGTTTTTCTTTAAAGATAAAGTCAATGAGGCCGGGCGCGGTGGCTCACGCCTGTAATCCTAGCACTCTGGGA
>VBSM01000631.1:3359342-3383548 GCA_008086735.1 Cheirogaleus medius | reverse complement strand
AAAACCAATTCCATAGAAGATTCTCAGTGAGGTTTGAATCCACTGAAATAAATACCTATAAACATTTTTAAAACTTTAATTACAAAACTGAACATACACATAATGCACCTTCATATAATTTTTGATGTGGATAGAGAAAAAGTCAGGATTTTAAACTTGTTGTTTCTTATGTGTTGCTTTGTTTCCCCTGGTGGGTGTTCAACAGATTTTAATGGCAAAAATTGACAAATAGAGTTTAAGAATATGGTATCTATGGAAGGGTGTTATTTAGACATTAACATGGACTAAAATCACATAAGATGCTATGAAAGACATATCCCAAGGCCCTGCCAGCCAAACTAGTCTTGTTAGAGGGTCTTCTGAAATGGAAATAATATTTTTCAATCACTCAGATGGTTTAGTGGAAGAGACCCTTTGCCTCATTTTGAGAAATACTGCACCAAACAAAATGAAAGCTTACTATTAACACTTCATGTACAAAAAGATAAATATTTGCATACACCACTGCCACCATTCATACACCGAAAGAGAATGTCCAAAAAGGTAGGTACAGTATCAAAATAACGTAGGTGGTGTCCATTGAAATACACTTATGACAGCAATAGAGATTGTAAGATTTATCACAATCTAAAACCGGATTAAAATCATACACCATATCCATAAGAGAAATGTAATGTCATACATTCAATGGATGTATAAATACATGCAAACAAAATTGTAAAAAAATAATCTTGTAATAGTAATAGGAAAATTTAGAGCCAAGGCAAACATAGCTAAGTGAAAACTACAAAGTGCAAAACCATCAATGCAACATTTCCTCATTTGTGTTTAAGAACAAAACAACAAAATACGTAAGGCAAAACGTCCAAGGGAAGTCACTGTGGTTCACTCATTTATTTAATGTGGTAATAGCTCCCCAACTCCTACAAGACAAAGCCAATCTCTGCTTGTGGCAGAGTAATTCACTGAGCTGTTTATTTCCACATGCATGTTTCACTGATGCGTCCTGTCTTGTTCTAGGAAGGTGTCTAGGATCTTTGTGCTTCTGTACCTGAGAAGGAATATGTGTTATATGGCTAAAAACAGCTTTCCCCTGAAAAGACACTCGCCCTTAGGATTCTACAATCCTGAAGGGTTCACTCATTGGCAAAATGTTGCTTAGTGAACAGTTTGTGGAAGAAGTAAATATGCTTCTTTTCAAGCAAACAGGATTGAAAGGAGTTTGTGGGTCTGTTTTCAGGGGAGGGTGGTCAACTGTAGGAGGGGATTTCCTCGACACAAGCTTAGAGAAGATTAGAAGTGACACAAAGACATCATGGCTGTAACACAGGTATATTCTGATTTAGCAAAGATTCCTCTTCTTTGTGCCTGACACAGAAACGAAGAAAAGGGAGAATTCTGGGAGCCAGGATACTACAGAAGTGAGTGGTGTCAGTGGTGGTCTGGTACCACCAGCCTCAGAAAATCTCTGGGAATACAAATAGCCCAAAAGTGACTTCTGAAAGGGGTCTGCTTTGGAAAGTAGGACTAGAAGATTAGGGAAGGCAGAGGATTTTCATTTTATTTTTCCTTAATTTATTACCTGACTATCTCTTTTAAAAATTATCATGAGTCTATGCTCACATTACAATGAAAAGTTAAAAAAAAAAAGACTTAACTAAGAGCATGTCCACTTCTTTGTGTATGTGTGCTCTTACAATCTGCATAGAGCTTGCAATAAAATTGCTGCAAATGGAATTTGCTTTTTAAATCTCCTTACGAAGCGTCAGTATATTGTATATATAACTCTCTCACAGAGCAGGGAGCTTTTCTTAAAAAAAAAATAATTTTTAACCTAAGCTGCAATCCTCAAGGTAGTGCATTTTGAACATGATAAATGATGCTGTTCAAGAGAGGCCAAGATGTGAACAAATCTAAAGGAAATAGCACTTTTAACCGGGTGCTGGCCTCCACCGGGGTGCAAAGGCTAAATTCTCTCCATTCTTTATTGTGTTCTCTTGCAAAAGCCACACACGCTACATTCTTATCACACATCGTTATGCCGTCCGTAGCCTGGGACAGAAAGGCTGATTAAGATGTCTTTTGCTATGCAATGGCTTTTAGGGACTTGGCAAATTGACCTCTATGAAAGATTAGGGAAGGGGGAACCATCCCCTATAACACACATCTTCATGCATTTAATTCTCACAACTGCAGCCGTGAACTTGTATTCTTATCATTTTTTTTCCCATGGAAGAAAAAATGGAGACTTAAAAATCTGAATCAGCGGCGGGGTGCAGTGGCTCACCCCTGTAATCCTAGCACGTGGGGAGTCCTTCACTGGTGCAGTATTTGTGACTGCCCCAATCGTTTCTGTAGATAACATGAGTGTTGTAAACCCTAAGACAGGTCTTTGAGATATCTATCCAATTCCACATTTGGGAGAGCTAACTGATGCCAACCAGACCTGTGACCATGGTGGGAACTGACCCAACAGGTCTTGCAAACTTCTACCTGGGAACCATGTCAGCCAGGAAGGCAAAGGATCTGGTTGGGGGCTGGGCAGTAACAGCCACATGATGTTTCAAAAGATAGTGAAATGCTGACTCTAGTTAAGCCAACGATCATATCCATCACCTTACGTCGTTCCTCTTTTTTTTTTTTTTTTATAGTGAGAACACCTACAATCTAACCTCTTAGTAAATGTTCAGATCTTATAAACTGTGTTATTGCAACCACAGGGGGGTTTCAGCCTAAGTCTATTTGCTTACAGCACAAAGATCCAATTATTGAGAAAAGCAGGATTGCCAAGGAAGAAAGAAATATTTCTTTAATACAAAGGAGGTCCTGTTGGGACACAGGGAGAAGCTGTCTCAAATCTGTCTTCCCCACTAAGGGAGGTCCTGGGATTTTAAAGGAGAGGATACAGGTTGCCACATGCCTTGGGGAAGACTGTGTTGTAACTATTAGTAACAGGGGCCATGTGGGGCATGTTGGGGCAGGTCGTGGGGAATGGTGAATCTTGGCATCAGGAAGTCTGCCCACGGACCGTCAGAATCTCAGCTCCCTTGCCTTGCAGAAAATCCACTATTTCTGGGAAACAACTAAAAAGATGAAGTAATTAGTTAAGGGAGAGGATTATTTTTAAATATATATATATAGGAGACATTGCATTTGTTCATAGAGCCGGTTATAATTGCAGAATTGAATTTATGTGGCAGGTGAAATAATGCTCCCAAATATGTGCACATCCTAATCATGGGAACCTGTGATTTTATGTGACAAAATGGGGCTAGCAGATATGATTAAATTAGGATCTTGAGGTAGAGAAATTACCTTGTATGATCTAAGGGGGACCCAGTGTAATTACAAATGTCCTGAAATGTAGACGAGGAAGGAAGGAGATTCAGAGGTAGGGATAGGGTCTCCTGAACAAGAGTTGACCAGGCATTGTTGGCTTTGAAAACAGAAGGGATTATGAGCCAAGCATGTGGGCAGCCTCCAGACATTGGAAAAGGAAAGGAACCGGATTATCCCCTAGAATCTTCCAGAAGGGATGCAAGCCTGCCAACACCTTGCATTTGGCCCAGTGAGACCCATGCCAGAGTTTTGAATACCAGAAGAGGAAGATAATAAATGTGTGCTGTTTTAAGCCACTAGATTTGTGGTAATGTGTTACAGCAGTTGTAGGAAACTCAATACATCTGAACATAGATTCAGACACCATGCCAAGTCATCAGTTTAAACATGGTGTCTCCTTACAGACTCGGAGATGGGATTTTGGGAGAACATGTTCAATCAATAGAGTCAGGTGATGCCTGAGGAATTCTACCTTCCCAGGTGAGCCGCCGGCAATTCTCAGCCTTCTTGTATGAGAATTAACAACCTTGTAACAGCCCAGAGAGTGGAGTACTCCTCATGCCAAATACAATTCTGGAATCATTAGGAAAATATAATGCCTAGAGTTAGGTTTCTTCTTCACACTGAGAGTCATGATGAAAGTTTCTAGTGGCCAGGCTGAGGTGGAGCAGAGAAGCATCATGTTGTTCTGAAGTGGGCAGGTCTGTGCAGACCTTTCCCTAAAGTTTGAGGAAGCTGAGAGGCCAAAGAGAGAGGCTGACAAATCCAGTTTCTCAGAAAGAAGTATTTAACTGGGACTTATGAAGAGAAGCCATGTCTCAGATGGCCAGGTGATGAGATGGTGCATCCTGGAGCCGTGGATATAGGGCTTATGCAACATAGGGAAATTCTGTGTAGGATGACTGAAGTCAGTCAACCCCTTGGGCAAAGGCAAGAATGCTCTGTGCATCTGCCTAAGGGCAGGATTTATGGTCAAGTTTT
Organism: Cheirogaleus medius; assembly: GCA_008086735.1. Taxonomy (NCBI): domain Eukaryota; kingdom Metazoa; phylum Chordata; class Mammalia; order Primates; family Cheirogaleidae; genus Cheirogaleus; species Cheirogaleus medius. The sequence continues at coordinate 3,379,228 of VBSM01000631.1, read as the reverse complement.
TCCTGATCTAAGGGCAGGATTTAAGGTAACAGTAGATACAATAGAGATCTTGGAGGCATTCCCAGAACAGGAACAGTAACAGGGGTTAATCAGAAGTCAACATGGCAGGTTAGCAACCAAGAGGGGGTTGCCTTAGCCTCCACATGTTCACTGAGATCTGAGTCACTGTGCAAGTTGTAGGGCTCACTCTATGCTTGTAAATTTGATGGATTTTTACCTGCTAAGTAAGTGAGAATAAAAATAGACTCAGCGAAGTCATTTATCAAATCAAAAGAAATGGTGGTACATCCGTACAATGGGACGCTATTTCCATGGTTTGAATGATGATGTCTCCTCAAAAATTCATGTTGAAACTTAATCCCCATTGTGGTGGTATTAAGAGGTGATGAAAGTATTAGGACCTCACACAAAGAGATTACAAAAGTGGGTTCGCTCTTCTGATGTGTGAGGGTGCAGTCAGAAGGTTCTCACCATACACCAAATGCCAGTGCCTTGATCTCAGATTTCCCAGCCACCAGCTGGTAAGAAATGAATTTCTGTTCTTTACAAATTACTCTGCCTCAGGTATTTTGTGAGAGCAGTACAAATGGACTAAGACACTATTGAACAATAAAAATGAATGTGTCGTAAAGTCACGGAAGTAGGTGGTGGAATGCATGTTGCTAAGAAAAAGAAGCCAATTTTAACAGACTACTTAATGTTTGATATTTTTTGCTATGATAATCTGGAATTGGAAAACTATGGAGACAGTGAAATGACCAGTGTTGTTAGGTGCTAGGAGAAAGGGAAGTTTTGAATAGATGAAGCAAATGGGATACTCTTAGAGTAATGAAACTACAGCAGTCCATTGATATCTGCAGGAAATTAGTTCCAGAACCTCCAGGGAATGCCAAAATCCATGGAAGCTCAAGTTGCCTACAAAATCAGCATTATATGAGCATGTAACCTCCATGCATAATCCTGTATACACTACATCATCTCTGGATTACTTATAATACTTAATACGATATAAATGCTATGTACATCGTTGTTATACTGTATTGTTTAGGGAACAACGACAAGGAAAAATGTCTGCACATGTTCAGTACAGAGGCAAACATCCATTTTTTAGTAATTTATTTCATCTGCAGTTAGTTGAATCCACAGATGTGAAACCTGAGGATACGGATGGATTACTGTGTTATCTATGGCCTTATAATGGTGCATACAAGGTAGGATACAATCGTCAGCATTAGAGACCCTTATAGCACAAAGACTGATCTGAATGTATGCTAATTAAAACAAAATAGACATGACAACAAAATGTTAGAAATTTAGCGGATCCCAGGATGAAACTCACACTGCTACAAAAATAAAGATGTATGAAGCCACTTCACTATAATGGGCAGCAGTGAAAACCAAATTCTTGCTGTATTAAGGGGAGCAAAGTTATTTATTAATTTTTTTATAGTATAATAGTCTGATTGTTTTTCAGTTAAAGATTTTCTGCCTGAGTTTATGGGAAAATCTAGAAGAAATTAATAGGAGGATCTTTTATTGGGTTTCGTAAATATAGCGGTAGTGTAGATGACAAACAAAAAAATTGTTATTGAGGTAAGGAGTTAGGAAGAGAAGTAGACTCTTAGCATGCTATGCAGTTATATTGTCTCTATTATTTGCTTTTAAACCGTATTTGAAGGTTTCAACATCTCCCGCAATTAACACCACTTAAAAATTACGTGGCTTTCTAACTGAATTCCTCACTTTTTCTATCTATAAGATGAGACACATATAATAAAAAGAATAATTAGCCCATAAAAATATCTCAGACTGGATTAGCTTCCATGATATTCACAGAAAACAATACTATATATTTTCATGTAGATATTTATTTATTAAATTACAATGACATTGATTTTCCTCTCATGCACTCATAGAAACAACCTGGTTACAGCAGACAACAAGATTTATTCTGCTCTATTTTGTATTATCCTGGATGGAGCTGGAGCCCATTCTACTAAGTGAAGTATCACAGGAATGGAAAAACAAGTACTACATGTACTCACCATCAAATGGGTATTAACTGAACAACACTTAAGTGCACACATAGTAGTAACATTCATCGGGTGTTTGGCAGGTGGGAGGGGAGAGGAGGGGATGGGTATATTCACATCTAATGGGTGCAGTGTGCACTGTCTGGGGGATGGACATGCTTGTAGCTCTGACTTGGGTGGTGCAAATGCAATATATGTAACCTAAACATTTGTACCCCCGTAATATGCTGAAATTAAAAAAACCCTAATATTAAAAAAAATTAATTGCTCATTAAGTTACAGAAGAAAAAATTAAAATAAAATGCACATGCTTTGGAGCTAGGATTTTTTCAAAGTATAAACTTTCTATTAGATAGGGTAACCCTCTTCCCATAGGTAAACCTTGATATTAATAAGAGAAGACAGAGATTGATGGTGCCTACCCAGGACCAAGAATTATTCTAAAGTGGTTATAATTATTACCATGGTTTCTCATCAAAATAACCCTTCTGAAACTGATACATTAGAGAAAAAAATGGAATTGTTTCTTTATCCAAAATGGGAAGTAGCTGAATGTAAGGGTCTCTCTCTCTCTCTCTCTCTCTCTCTCTCTCTCTCTCTCTCTCTCTTTCTGTCTATGTCTCTCTCTCAACCCAGGTTTTGCTAGGAGTTTCACTCTGGCCCAGGAAATGGGTATCTCTTTAACAATGAATACTGCTGCTTTAAATTCCCAAAGCCTCAGTTTCCACTTCTGTGAGATGGAAATAACAGGGATGCCTAATGCATGTGACAGATGTCAGAAACAGATGAGAATGGTTGGAAGTTGCTCCTCATCATGCATTGAATTCAGTGGGCAGCCAAAGTGTCTTATCTATTATTGCTTCACCATGAGGAATATTTGGAAGCTTAGTGAAATAGCACACATCATGTATTCCTCTGTAGTTCATCACACTGAAACATTATTCTACATATACCCCTTGTATTAAATCGTAAATGTTATTATGTATTAACTGCCATGAAAATGTTTAATAAAACCAACACGTAAGAACGTAACGATTGCATCTAGCAAAACGCAAGACAGCAGGCTGCCAACACAGAATGAAGCATCCTGTGCTTTTATGGCTGCATGTGGTAATAAGCCAATCTGAAAATTGTAGAGTTGTCATAAAGAAAATTATTTGACTTCCTTTTCAGGTACGAGTCACCTTTCAATCCATTTATCAATTTTTCTACACAGAATTGAAAGAAAGAAGCAAGCTATATGATATTCTGTTACAAATGTTCATATTCCCATGTGTTTGTATGCCGTTAAAATGTGTGTGTGCGCTTTATGCTTTTGTGTTGGTCCAACTAGAAACTCTACCATATGTTTATTCCTCAACGTGGGGCATTTTCACAAAGCAAAACTACATTATAAAGATCAGCAGGGCAGAGCCGGTTACATTATTTTGAAAACACCACATAATGTATTATGATGGCAGGAGTAGCAGTGACACTGTCTAATATCATAGAACATCTGAAGACAATCTAATAATTTACTGTCTTATAAGCGAACACAAAAAGGAGATGCATTAAGTTAATCAGACTTGTTTTTATGCATATATCCAGTACAGTGGTACTGTATGTTTTAGCTAGATTATCACTAATTATTTCTGACTGTTTGTGTAGGCTTCGTCCAGAATTATTTCTTAATATCATCACTACATACAAAGACCCGTGTTTCCCCATATTCTTTGCATAAACACTTTTCTCATGTGACAAGAATTGTTAATGCACAGTTATGCTAATTGTTGGCAATAACCATATTTAGCCACATATTTCAGCAGAAGTTATAATAGACTGTTTTAACAGAAAGCATAATGAATCCATCTGGAGACTGTATTTAATTTTCAATAAAATCAAAATGTAGAATAGTCAACCCTAGAAAACCCAAAACCTAGAATACATGCATGAGATTTTACTAAAGACTTACTTTAGCAAAATGAGAAAGCTTTGCCTGAGTAAGTGTAAGGTTCATAAATAACAAAAAAATAGCCTGTAGACAATCTTTATTCTCACATTTCCACTCTATAGGCAAAGCACAGAAGTGTGCTTAAACACTGCAAACCTCTAAATTAGACCTGACTGTATTCTCAAGGAAAGAGAAGACCTAGCAGGGCAACAGAAACCTGAAAACTCAGGTTTTCAGTGTAACTCTGCTTTTATTACATCATTTCTTCTTTCTACTTTAACATAGTCTTCTTTTCTGAAGAGATGGAGAATTCTGTAAATTCAAGGTAAAATTATAATATATGCAAATTGTAAATTATAAGTGCATGTTAATTATATATGTGTGCATATGTATGTATGTGTATATTGCACATACCACATTGTCTTTTTAAAAATAAATTTTTATTTTCTACATTTAAGGTATACAACATGATGTGACAAGGCATATGTAGTAAAATTATTATAATACTGGAACAAATTCACATATCCATCATCTCACATAGTTACCCATTGCCCCAACCAAGTGATAAGAGCAGCTACAATCTAGTCATTTAGCAAAAATCTTGACTACACTGTTATTAACTATAATTCTCATGTACATTAGAACCTAGACTTGTTCATCTTGGATGTTTGCTACTTTGTATCCTTTGATCTTCATCTCATTTCCTCCCAGAAAACCTGTCCCTGGGAACTACTATTTTATTCTCTCTGTACATATATTTGAACTTCTTTTTTAAAGACTCCGTTTCATATCCTTGTTTAATTTTCCTTCTGCTTTGGTAATAAAAACAGTCATCCTACTTTTCACAAAATCCTGTGCTGAATCCCTGGATCTCTTTCCTCTCTCTTGCTTTGTTTTGTATTAGTTTGTAACCATAATCTTGTTAGAGACAACTCACCACCACACCATTGGCCTTCACGAATGCACATAAATTATCATACCTCTGATGTCAAATTTGTGACTGCTAAACTCCAGGTGTTCCTACTTGCCTCCATGTCAGAAAAATTCCTCCACAAGGGCACTCTATTTACCATCTCTTTATTTATCCACCAGCCCATTCTCTTTGGAAGATACACCATTCAGGGTTTGGTGGCCATCATCTTTGGAAATTATTTAGGTAAAGGGTCCTGATAACTTCATAGAGCTGAATTCTATTTTCAGGTCTGAGTGTCTGTCTCAAAACAGCTCACCGCTTTTGCAAATTGGTCTTCAGGACAGCACACTTTTTTTTTTTTTCCTGCTGTACTAGTGGCCAATTCTAAGTTTGCCATTTTCTTTGCTTTTCACGGACACCTTGATATTGTCAAACCCTGACTCAGCCTTTTCCCGACGTCCACTCCTCTCATGCAGTGTCTTGCCATGGAATGCCTTCTATGTATCACAGATTCATTTTTTTTTCCAGTGCAAACTTGACTTCCAAAGCCCGGTCTTACGTGACTAATAAATAGTACAGTTGACCCTTGAATGACATGGGTTTGAACTGGACAGTTCCACCTATATATACGTGGACTTTTTAAAAATAAAATGGCACTGAGTGTGCACCTCTGTCTCTCACCTCCTGTTCCTCCTCTCTCACCTCCCGACCCATCTCCTGCACCTCTTCTGCCTCTGCCAACCTGGCACAGCAAGACCCACCATCCCCTTCCTCCTCCTCCTCAGCCTACTCAACATGAAGATGACGAGGATGAAGACCTTCATGATGATCCACTTCCAATTAATGAAGAGTAAATGCATTTTCTCTTCCTGATGATTTTCTTAATAACCTTTCCTTTTCTCTAGCTTATTTTCTTGTAAGAATGCAATGTATAGTATTGATACCTTTAACACAAAAATAATATGTGTTTGTGCTATTGATAAGGCTACCAGTCAAACAGTAGGCTACTGGTAGTTAGATTTCTGGAGAGTCAGAAGTCAAACAGAAATGTTTGACCACGTGAAGGGATTGATGCTCCTCACCTCCAAGTTGTTGAAGGGTCAATTGTGTTTAAAACTATCAAATCCCCTCAGTACTATTTTCCACTACCTCCGAAAAAAGTCACTAGGTATTTCATGAATATTTTTAAATTACTTTTTAGTTGAAATATTTTCCAATTCCCATGTTTATTCCTCCCTTGATGAAAAGAGCTATTGGGAAGTCTGTTTTCTAATTTCAAACATTTTAGGATTTTACAGTTTTATGTGCTTTGGTTCAGAGAAGAAACTCTGTGAGATTTCGATCCTTTGAGAGTTATTACAATTTGCTTAATGGCCAGGATATGATCCATTCTGATGAATATCCAGCATCTTCTTCCGAAAGATGTGTTATTTTATATTTTTTATTTCAGCATATAATGAGGGTACAAATGTTTAGATTACTTATATTGCTCTTGCCCCACCTGAGTCAGAGCTTCAAGCATGTCCATCCCCCAGACTGTGCACCACACCCATTAGGTGTGAATACACCCATCCCCTCCTTCCCCTCCCACCTGCACAATATCAGATGAATGTTATTTCCATATGTGCATTTAAGTGTTGATCAGTTAATACCAATTTGATGGTGAGTCCATGTGGTGCTTGTTTTTCCATTCCTGGGATACTTCACTTAGAAGGATGGGCTCCAGCTGTATCCAGGATAATACAAGAGGAGCTAGATCACCATTGTTTTTTATGGCTGAGTAGAACTCCACATATACCACATTTTATTAATCCACTCACGTATTGATGGGCACTTGGGTTGTTACCACATCTTTGCAACTGTGAATTGTGCTGTGACAAACATTCGAGTGCAGATGTCTTTTCTATAGAATGTCTTTTTTTCCTTTGGGTAGATGCCCAGTAGTGAGATTGCTGGATCATGTGTCTTTCTATCCAAATCTCCTTCTCTTATAAAGACTCCCATCATCAGATTTAACGTCTACCTTAATTTAGTATGACCTCATCTTAAGTTAATTATGTCTGCAAAGAATTACCTAGATATGAATATAGCCCCATATCCTTCCCACACATTATGAATTAGCCACTCACATACATGTTGAGGAAACAAAATAATTCTACTAATAACACTGCAGTTGTTTATAGCAATAAAAATATGGGTACAGGGGACCAAAAGCAGAGATGCTGGAAAAAGAAACAACCCTCTCCAAGACAAGGCTGTCTCCAGGATGTAGAACCGCCAAATTTTCCCCAAAACTGTGACTTTTGTCTCCAACAAAAGTGGCCCTTCTAAGCCAGAGAAACTTGTGACTGTTACCATTGCCTATTTATGTAATAATTTATGTTTTACTGCTTTTCATTTAAGCAGAAACACATTTAGAGACCAAACCTTAGCATTTACAAATTTTTAATAGAAATGGTGTGATAGAAAATTGTTTGTGTGTGCATGCACGTGTGTATGTGTGTGTGTGTGTATTGTATGGTGCATGCAATCCGCATTCACAATTAAGACCATATTTATGATGAATGTGTATGTGTGTGTTTCAATGCATTCTCTTATATGTTTAGCTATTAGTGTGCATATAGAAACCGTGGCAATTTTTACTTACCGACTTTCACAGGCTTATACTTCATCTTTTTAAAGCATTGATAACCTATTTGCACTGATAGTTTTGTCAGCTTCTCAATTACCCGGGAGGCTGTCTGGGGACACAGTAGTACCTCAGACTCCGCAGCCAGCGGGAATCAGTTATTTTGTAAGAACACATTGCTCTATATGTTATTTATAATGCTGTGTAGCAAGCCTTCTGGACAGAGAAGTCTCATTATTTTAAATAATGGAACTGTAACCTCCTTATAGGAAACCTCCAGCCTGGGGGCTGCCATTTCATCGGCTGTGCATTGCAAGGCCTATTAGGGTAGCAGAGCTGGGGAGAAAGAAAACTTCCAGAAATTTATAATAAAAGGCAAAGTGAAAGTTCACCGAAATCCTGACCTTGTTTGCAGCTAACAAAAGAGCAAGTATCTACACACACACACACACACACACACACACACATGCCCAGGGAAAATTGGTGTTACATTTAGACATTTTTCTCAGAAATAGTTTCATAAGAAGAAAATAATTTAGAAAGTATGCAGATACAAGCTAGAACATTAAAACGATTGCACAGAAGGCATTTTATAGAAGATTTTGAAGGGGAACAATTGCAAATGTATTATTCTAACCAGTGAGCCCTAACATATACCAACAAAGCAATAGTGCTGAGGTTGTCTGGCAGTGCTGCAGTAACATTAGAAATTGGTTACAAAAATCAATGAAAAGCACAACATATCCTTGAATGGGAAAGTATTCACATGCTGCTTAATAATTCAGGGGTCTAAAAGAGAAAAGTAATCAGTGAAATGTGAGCATATTTAGAATTGAAAGACATTGACAACATCCTACCATAAGTCATGTAAGCTTGGTAAGGGGAGTCTAATCTATGGCAGCAATTGAAAATTAGAAAAAAAAAGCATAATAAAAGCAAAGATAGCAAAAGGAAGAAGAAAGGAGAATTAAGTAATTTTGTTGTTTGCAATGGACCGGTAACAACAATCAATGTAGCAAATAAAATGTAAAGTGCTATCTAATGAAGCAAAATAATACCATAGAAAAACATTGGAAGATTGACCTAGTGAGGAAGAAACGTAAACAAGCATATGATTCGATAATTAGCTAAAACTCATGGCATCATCTGGAATTTTGGCAGCAGGTGTAGTTGAAACACGCAGGTCTTAAGTTGGCAATCATTGAAGGTGGGTGGGAGCATTTGCAAGTTCATTATGCTGGTCTCTCTACGTTGGAAAACGCTTAAAAATTCCTCTCTTTTTAAAATGTATGGTCCACAGAAGAACACCAGACCTGGATGGTTTGATAAGGACATTTTATCAAGCTGGTCCTACAGGGGAGTTTCTTTTCCTTTATTGGTAACTTCCAAACATTCCGGGAGAATCAAAAGCGTTCAAAGAAAAGATAAAAATTCTACCATCCTTGCATCTATTCCAGGTTATACATGAGGACCTACTGCCTGGAAAATGGCAGGGAAAATAATATAAATGCCTGAATGTTTAAAAAATGTAATAAAAAATGATACATGTATAATAAGCATGTGAGAGAATTTGCGGAATGTTAAAATTAATGAGAATATTCAGTAGTGTGCAAACATCAATAGCCCCTTCTATACTAGGAATGACCAATTAATTATATCATTGAATTTACATTTACAATTTAAAATACCAATGGAAATACAAAGTGACCAGAGATAAAGATCAAGCCTTTTCTGGTCCAGATATAATTATTTATAATAGCTCCAAAGTGGCAGTAGGTCAAATATCTAGTGATAATGTTAATACAATGAATAAATTACAGGCTATGAAAACAATGAAATGCCATACAGCAATAACTGAAGGATGTGTATTTCCAAACAACAGCATGGATCAGTCTAATAAACAAGTGTTGACTAAAATAAGCAATGCAAACCAAACATAAAACAAAATAATGCAAAGCAAACTCCGTGATTTCAATTTCATAAGGTCTATAAACAAGTGGAATCAAAGGTAGGTTCTGATCTCCAGGAAGGATATTTTTGAGATGCTGTTGATAGCCTGTTAATATTTATTAGCCTGGGTTGTTACTCTATGGATATATTCACTGTGCTAATTCATGCAGTTGGTCACTTGATTTGTACACTTTTCCGTATTTAGGGTAGATGTAGCTATAAACCCAAAGGCAACTTGGTAATATGCTCATGGATGTCTGTCCACTATTTTATCTGCATTTGAAAATAAATATTCCCTGAGCAAATTTAAGAGTAGTTATTCCAAACAGAAAAGAGTCACTTTGATGGAGCAATGCTGGTTCTGTTGCCTCTCAGAAAAGTAGTGATGTATGGGATTTGCAAATGCGAGGAAAGATAGGGAAGGAGCCAGCGTAATTAGAAGCTGGCTAGTTGAACACTGTGGAGGAAGGCAGATTCAACTCCAGGCAGATGTAGATTCAACATGAAAGATTAATGATCCAGCTCAGATTGAAGTGTTAGCACACACCATTAAATGTGTTCACGGATCATCAGATTATTAAGGCAATATAGAGGCCTGATAAATAAGTTATTAGAAGGAATTATCCACCTCTGTATTTATGGACAGAATCATCAACAAGTTCTCTATTATCATGGTGAGACCCTTGGCGATAGTTAAAATAACTTTTAAACTATTAAATATATATGCAATTAATTAAAGATTTTAGGAAAAGGAACTCTCTCTCTCACTGTCTCTCTCTCTCTCTGTATATAATTATCATAGATGTCACTTAAATTTAGAGAGATAACTTGGAATGTAAATAAAGATAAACACATAAATCATCTCAGAATGATCAATACTTCAAGGGATGCTACTTTTGCAGAAGTTGAATTATTAATGTTTTGAGAAAGTTTTAAACACAGGAAAGGTGACATTATATAAAAGAAGTAAATTTATGCAAACATATAAGACTGTATGCTCTTCTTATTATTAGCTATATGTTAGAAACTTCAAAAGACCCTGATTTTTTTTCTAAATTGCAGCAAACGATTTTTAAAATATGTCAGTAATGGTGCATGTACTCCTTTGCTAGCACTGGATTTAAAAACTTGAGTGTATTTGCTTTGTTTTGTTTTTAATGTTTTGAGTACCATCATTTTATGGACATTCTAAGGAGTCTCAGAATGTAATTTTGACTGTTTTCTTTTTATCAGAAATAGATGCCATACTTTCACTTGTACAATGGGAGAGAGTTACTAGAAAATATTTTTGCTACCCTAACACAGCCCCTAACTGCAGACAGCCACTATGCATGTCCAAGAGATGCTCCTCCAAATGATGGAATTAAACTTGAACCATGCTTTGCTCCTTAGCATACATTTTTTCAAGCACAGGTGTTGTTAATGTAGGCATTGTGTGTAATTGTAGACATTTGTCTTTAGCAATTGCACATATATCTGGACATTACATACACAGTGGCAGACACAGGTACATCCACCACGCAGCTCTGCTAACAAACCATGGGCCCTTTTCTCTGTTTGGATGTGGTTATTTTTTCTTTGAAATGAACTTCATTTTTCTTTTTTTTGTGTCTCTTCTAACCCACATCCTCACTTGTCCTTTCCCTTCCTTTTCCTTAAAAGTAAACTCAGGTTAAATCATTTCATCAGAGATTGAAGAAAAGAGGAAAAGTTGCTGTTACTATTTCAACATATGATTTAAGACATAGACCTCAATCCTGAGGAAAAGTCTCCATAAACCGCCCTGTGGTCCAGTGTGTGCCCAGCATACAGCCTCAAGCTCTGACGTCCATAAAGACTTAAACCAGATTCCATCCGGAATGGCAAATTTTCATTGCTTAAATGAGGCATAGACGTGCGGAGTATTTTGTAACAATAACGATTTCATGAGCAACAGAAATCAACAATGTATCTGGCTGGTTCTATTGGCAGATTTTGGAAAAACGGCGAACGAACTTCACAGGCAATTATTGCATTAGGATTTCGGGAATGAACGAATGGTTAAGTTTGCAATTGTATTATGTTGCCTGAATTTATCGAATGAACTCTTGCTTTGTTTCTTCTAATCGGTAGCTATAATGCTTTAAAAGATTCAGTCCATTATAGATAATCTGAGAAAACTGTATCATATCCAATCTTATGTAAAATATAGTTTGTTTGGATGGCTACATGGCTGCTTTTTCTCCCTAGATGGTTCACATATTCGTACACTGTCTTTTATATCATATTGTTACATTTTAGATTCTGGCTAGAAAAATGTCCTTTTTTTATCATTGCTCCACAATGTTAGAAACAATCTAAATTATTCAAGGAAGACCTTATCAAATAATTATTATTGATAAATGTATGGAGAGAAAACAACTAGGCATAGAAGCACTGCAAAATTATTGTGTTATTTTACTGTAATAATATATCAACTTTTACTAAGTTGCATTTTATCCCATCCTACTGGTTTGGAGGGACTTAAATCCACTGAACTGAACCTTTTGCCATTGATGACAACATGCACACACATCAGACATGCACAAATCTAATGAGAGCAGGGATTTTTATATTCATCCTTGACTGTTTAAAATGTTTGAATAAAGCACAAATAAAATACCGAGATACTCGACACTAAACAGTTACACAGGAAAAAAAAAAACACTAGATAATAAAAAAGGAAAATAATAGGTATAAAATCCCACTCACGTGTGCCCCATAGGAGCTGGGTAATAAACTCATATCAAATAATTAGACACAACAATATCAAATTTCACCAATAAAAATATTTAATGGTATAATTGTCAACATAAATGACTTTCAAAGAGGTAAATTGAGATCATCCAGGTACTGGAAGTATGGAAGGAGTTAGATATCCATCTTGCTACTGAGAGCTGATCAATCTAAAAGTTAAATTTGTTTGAATCGCATTGGGAGGATATCGCTAACACAGTCTTGTGAAATAAAGCATTTGGCTGGAAAAATGCTGCTTTAGCCAGCATGTTGTATTGTGGTGCTTCACTTAAGGGCATTATTTACTTCACTACATTCCCAAATGCTGGGTCTGTGCTTCAAGGGAAGTTTAGGCAGTATCCCTTTATTTTTACGAATGAGCATTGCAGCGCTCTAGCTTGGTCTTAGCAGGTGTATTTACTTATCAGGGTGGTACACTTTGCTGAGCCTGATTTTCCTTCCCTATAGCAAAGAGGTCAGTTTTTGCAAATGACACCTAAGCATGTCAATGATGATCTTGCTGTTTCCTTTTGCCTTATGCCTATTCCCTAAAAATACAGCTAACATTCAGTAGAATTGCATGAGGTAAGGACGTCTACACTCCCAGCAGAAGGTATGGGTGATTTCCTGCATCGCAATGACATTGTCCATGAGTTTTCTGAAGGGAAATAAAAGAAATCTTGCTCAGATCCCTGCAATTAACTTGCTAAGGTGTCTGTACCAAGTGGGTCAGAGATCCAAATGTGGATTAATCATCATTAACCTCTCCTGATCAATAGTTGCCCTTAGGAAAGGAATCCTATTGCACCTAGGGAAAGAATGACTCTCAAAATATTTTGTACAATTTTTGGAAAAGTGGGGTGTCTGCAGTAACTTGATGCAAAATATGTTATGTGTCCAATTTAATAGACCAAAAAAAAAAAAAAAGCAGTACATTTAGTTAATTCAGGACCTTGCAATTCAATGTAATAAGTCTAATTTTAAACTGAATTGCCTATTAGTTTTTTCATCTGATGAATCAATAGCTTGTTTCACCTAGCTGGGCCATCAAGCTATTCAAAACATATTCAAAACAGTTTTCATGTTGAAACCAGAAAAAAAAAAAATGAGCTGTTGCCTTACAATCATTAACTTGTCTGGAATGGAGAAAAATTGAGTGGGTAGAGGATTTTCTTTCTGTTCACATTAGTCTTTCACACCCATGATCTTCTCACATATTCATTTTTATGTTTTTTGTTCAAGCTGACATCAACGGCCATTGGGACGACCCCTCCGAAACCATGCCTTCTCAAACTCTTGACCCTGGGACCGTTTCGTTCATTGCAGATTTAGCCTACTGGTACATTTCAGATAGAATGCCTCCTCTTCAGGAATGGGGCATTCATGCTAAACAAAAGCTGGCCCCTGCTTTGACCTGTTTCTAAATATTTATTTTCTATTCTCTGTCTCTTCCTCCTATTCAGTCTTGCTTTGCTTTTATCTCTTAGGCTATTTTTGATTGATTAGTTTTCCTTTTTCCACTTTTTCACTTAATAATACATCCTAGATCATGCGATTTTTATCCCAAATATGCTGGAAGTCTGTACGCCAATAAAAATCAAGCTAAGAACAAAATAAAGAGGGAAGTGCCATTTAAAATAGCCCATCAATAAATGAGTGTATTAATAAAATGTGGGATTAATAAGTTGTTTTTTCAGCCACAAAAAATGATGGTGATCTAGCACCTCTTGTATTTTCCTGGATAGAGCTGGAGCTCATTCTACTAAGTGAAGTATCCTAAGAATGGAAAAACAAACACCACATGTACTCACCATAAAATTGGTATTAACTGACCAACATGCAAGTTCACATACAGCAGTAACATTCATGGGATGTCGGGCAGATGGGACGGGGAGGAGGTGATGGGTATATACACATCTAATGGGTGCAGTGTGCATCGTCTGGGGGAATGGACATGCTTGTAGTTCTGACTCACATGGGTTAAGGGCAATATAAATAACCTAAACATTTGTACCCTGTAATATGCTGAAAAAAAATTAAAAATCAAGAAGGCAATACCATTTAAAATACCTACCAAAAAAATGTACCTATGAATACATTGAACTGAAGAGGTAAAAGATCTACACAAGAAAAGCTACAAAACATTGATGACAGAACTTGTAGATGACACAAACAAATGGAGAAACATCCCATGATCATGGACTGGAAGAATTAATATCTTGAAATATTTTCACACTATCATTCACTTTCTTGTCGCTTCTCTTATGAACACTTTTGTGCTTTCCTGCTCTGTTTCATTTATTTCAATATATTGAGCATAGTTTTAAGTTTTGCTACTGACTGATCATTTTCATATTTGGAACATCTGCTCATTTGATTGTTTTTCTTCTTTCAGTTGACATTCAACCATGTCTCCTCCATGTTATACGAATTGGACCGCAGATTTATATTCAACACTAATTTATCTGTGTAAATTTTTTGAAACTCATGATAAAGATGAATTATGGACACCATTTTGCACCCCAGGAATCGGAGCCCTTATTATTATAGCCACAGACTTAGTATTTTAACCTGAATGCTAGCACATAAGGAAGCGAGGTGGGCAGAGTGAATTTGGGCTGCCACCTCTCTTTGCATTTATTGTGGTTAGAATTTCTTTGTATTGATTTATTATTTTCCCCCCATTTACTCAGCACCACAATCCCAAGAGGAAACCTTCTTGTCTGTGCCCTTTCCAAGGTGACTAGGAGTGTGCCTTATTTCTGGTTTATATTTTTAGTCTAAATGTGGTGTTTTTCTGTCTTAACTATACACAGGGTGGCAGTTCTCCTCTTAGCATCCCATTGAGGACCTCTCAGTGTTGCCCACTCTTCTCTGTTTTTTTGCACAGCCATGGTTATTAAATCTCAAGAAAACCAAGGTTTAATAAGAACCAACTTCAGGAATCTTCTTGTTTCCTTTGTTCCTGTTTCTCCTCTGCCTTTTGCCTAGAGAGACTTTGTGCCCTCTAGCATCTCAATAATCCATCAATTCATGTTAATTGTGGTTGTTTTTTTTTAAGTAAAATATTATATGCAGCATTTTTAGTTGTCCCTCCTCCATGGGAAGTTTGGCGATAGGATTGGAAAAAGAAATCACAATAGGCACTGTCTGTTCTTATGTGATGTGACAAATCTTGCCATCTTGCAACATTTCTTCCTTCTCTTACATTTCCTGGGCTCGGGATCATCTGGTTTTCTTACGACCACAGCGGATGTGCTACCTGCCCCCATTTCTATGTTGCTGGCTCCTTTTCATCAGGTTATCCCTGAATTGTTAGAATGCCCAGAGTCAGGACCCTATTTTTTTCTCTATCTACCTGCCCTTGTTTCATAATGTCATCTAGTCCCATGGGTTTTTGTATCATCAGTGTACACTAACTCCAAAAGCTCTGCTTTCAGCCATGGACTCTCCTTTCAAGTCCACACCTGTGAAGTCCCCTGCTTATTGAATGACCTCACTTGATTTATTAAATAGTCATTTTGCATAGATTCTTGGAGGGACCAACACAAGGCACCCCTCTTTCTCAGCTGAGTTCAGCAATCCTGCAAATCTAGAGTGGGATCTAACTTTATACTGACTCAATCTACCCAGAGTGTGTGACTTTGGGCTTGGAGGTATCTTTCCATGGCAAGAACATCATCTTGTTACAGGAGAGGGATCAGATTCCATGATTTCTTTTTTTTTTTTTAAGACCTCTGGAGTTAATAGATCCCATAAAACAAGTATGGAATCAGAGCAGAAAGAGATGTTTAGTCTCTTCCCCAAACTCTTCAATTCAGACACATCCCTTCTCCTCCCATGGATGATGAAAGCATCAGCCCATCCACAAGGAAACTTGAGGAGAGGGGCAAAATTACATATAAAACTATCAAAAACTTAACAAGGACAAACATAAATTGTGTAATTCTCTCCACAATTATTTCTCTCATGGAATCCCCAATTTCAAGAAAGGACACCATGATCTTCTTATTTTTTTCAAAATCAAGGACATAGAAGTGGGTACTTGTATTCCCATGCCCATAGCAGCACGATTCACAATGGCCAAAAGGTAGAAGCTACTCAGTGTCCATCAGTGGTTGAATGGATTTAAAAAAATGTGGTCTATCTATACAATGGCATGTTAGTCCTCAAAATGAATGAAATTCTGATACATGCTACAGCATGGTTGGAACTTGAAGACGTTACACCAAGTAAAACAAGCCAGTCACAAAAGTACAAATACTGTAGGAATGCCCTTATAGGAGGTTCCTAATGTCATCAAACTCATAGAGACAGACAGTAGAATAGATGTTAACAGTGACGGGAGAGGGGGAATTAAGGAGGTGTTCTTTCACAGGTACAAAGTTTCAGATTTGCAAGATGAAAAAAGTTCTGGAGATGGATGGAGATGATGGCTGCCCAGTCATGTGAATTCATTTAATACCACTGAACTGCACACTTAAAATGGTTACAAAAAATAGATTTTGAGTCATGTATACTTTAATGCAATAAAAATGTATTAAAAGAACTCAGAAGTTGCCTTTGATTCCTTCATCAATTGCTTCTAGTTGGCACATATGCATATGTCTTCATATCTTTACTCTGATCGATACCATCAATTCATCCACTTCCTCTCACTTAGATCCTTACAAAGCCTTCTTCAGAGCTTCTCAGCTTGTCTCCTAAAAATCTTTCTCTACACAGTAGTCAGTGTAATTTCACAAAAACATAAAGGAGATCATGATGCCCCAGAGTCTGAAAACTATTGATTTTTCATCACAGAGAACATGAAATCCAAGTCCTTTCCATTTGTGAGCAAAGCCCTAAGTGACCAATCTGCCTATCCTTGCTCCTTAAACTCTTAATTTCTCCACTACCCTGGCGTTGCTTTTGTTAGTCTGGTTTTCTGTGAGTCCCTTGAACTCACCATAGCTGTTTAGCTGGAGAGTGTTTGTGCTCTTGGATTGTTCACTCATTGTCCAGCTTAGATTCCTCCTCTTCAATACTAATTGTATGGTCTGAATGTCTTTGTCTACCCAAAATTCATATGTTGACATCTTAACCACCAAAACGATGGAGTTAGGAGGTGGGAAATTTGGAAGATGATGAGGTCATGAGGGTGGAGCCTCATGCATGGGATCAGTGTCCTTATAAAAGGGACCCAGAGAGCTCCCTCGCCCCTTCCACCACGTTAGGACACAGCGAGAAGGCACCATCTACGAACCAGGAAGTGAGTCCCCACCAGACACAGCCTCTGCCACGCCAGGATCTTGAACTTCCAGCCTCCAGAACTGTGAGCAGTAAATATCTAGGGTTTAAGCCATCTAGTCTATAAGTTTTTGTTATAGCACCCCAAGTGTACTAAGAGAAGTATTCTTATCACCTATCATGGTCTATTCATCCTTATATCTTATTTCTTTCTATGGTACCTGTTATCAGTTAATTTTTTTCATATTGCAAATCTACTCACTTTGAATCATGTGTTGTCAGAAACTAAGCTTTCAGAATATATACTTGTGGAAGAAGCCCTCTGCCCAGCGTATTATGTAACATTGTCCTGAATCTGTGGTAGGTACACAGTGGTCGCTCTGCAAATATTTGTGCATGGTGGGTGTCAGAATGAGAGGTCAACACTCAAGCAGTTGACTTCTATCAACTGCTTCTCTATCACACAAAGAATGAGTAATTTCTGGAAAGTCAGTCCTGATCTTCTTTAAAGAAAAGGGTGAATATTTTGTGTCTTTTATGAACACAGAATTCTTTCTGAAATGAGTGTGCATTTATATTCCCCTCATGCCGGCCCCTGTTCTATTGACTCCCAGTGAAAGTGAATGAAGACAGATATGTAGGCAAAAAAGACAAGGATGCATTTGCAGAGAAGGGAAGCTCTCCAGGGTCAATTCTTTTCCATTAGGCAGCCAGTTCTTGTGAGCAGATGGCATTTGTCCAAGGTCTTATAGTGTGTGTTGTGCTGAAGGAATTCAAGACTGGGTGCCAAAGCCTCGTCAGAGAAGTCTTTGGTCTGTTTTGAGCCCCTAAACACAAGCATTGGAAAAAAGTGCACATCAATAATTTAGTGCCTTTGTAGGTGTATCATATAATGCTGGGTTTGAAAAGTGGAAATGGTAAAAATGGACCTGTTTTAAATTGTTGAAAATAATTCCGATAAGATATGTGGATTCACATTTGGTGTAAATTTTTGAGGTATATTTTAAAAAATTAAATGACGTTTCTTTTTTGACAAGATAAATGTGTCATCTTGCAAGTATGCTTAATATAGAAGTGTACAGATAAAAAACAATAAAAACTAAATTTTGCAAGAAGCAATATGTTTCTATGCATATAAAGGGTGAGTGGGTTTATAAATTATGTATGCATATGTTTAATTTACATACAAAGACACACACAGAGTGATTAAGAATGAAAGGAAAGAACATTAGGAAACAACAAAGTTCTCTATAGTCTTGAGCAAAACCAAACACACTAGATATATTATTTGCTTTCCTTTTTTGCTAAAGAAAATAGCAAATAATTTCCCCAAAGAGGAATTCAGTAATCTGGTAGGAAATTAGTTTCATGCCAGAACAAGTGGTCAAGTAATTAGACACAGGATGTTTGAATCTTGAGTGTTTTTGCACTAATAAAATTAGATGTCAGAACTATGTACAAATTATTTCATTAATAAATCCAGTGAGAGGTTATTTATATGCTCAGAACTAAATGCTTAACATTCTACAACGAATAATAACCATATGTTTTGAAGGTGCAGCAATTAAGCACGGTATCCGTGAATTCTAAAACTGAACTATAGTCAATTGTGGATGGTCCATAGATACTTGGCACCTATATAACATTATTTTGAGTGATGTCTTATAAAATTGCACTGTTCCAATTATTTGGTGTAAAGTATAACATTTTAACTATACAGCTTCTAGTTGTTCTGGGAAAATACTTTCAATCCAGATGGTATGCATTGCTTGCTCATGATATAGATAGACACAGGTCTTAAGGTCAAGGTTATTGAATAGAAGCATAAAGATTACCTTTTGTCCTTTGCCTCTAACATTTGTTTTTCCATGGACTCTATCATCCTGATTCTTCCAAAAACACATCAAATCTCTGCTGATAGAGTCATTGAGGACTGACTCTTCAGTTCTGAAATCTATAGAGCAATTTTCAATCATTTCATTTCTTGAGCTTTCTAGAGAATGCCTACCACTGAATATTTCCTATTTCTTCAAACATTGTCTTTCTTTATTAGGCATAACAGGAATCTCCTGTTCTCATTCCTGCCAATATTGTTCCAATTTAATATCCTCCTTCTCTCTCTTCTTACTTTTGTTTTAATATCAGTAGATACTGGGATTCAATCTTCCACTGTTTCATCTTCTTTATCACATACATATTTCCTCAAGTCAAACTCCCTCCTTGTGGCTTCAATGAGCATTTCTACGCTGAAGGCAGCCAAACTTGAATATCACATAAAATGGGTCTCATAATTTGGAGCCCTGCATCCATCTATTCAGTGAATATCACCACCCTCTGGATAAACCAAAGGCAACTCAAAATCCACCCAAATGTCCAAATTGAATTTCTCTTCTTCCACAAGTAATGTGTCATTTTGCTGAGTCTTTACTCAGATGACAATGAAAAAAA
>VBSM01000631.1:3288063-3359332 GCA_008086735.1 Cheirogaleus medius | reverse complement strand
ATATATATATATATATAGTGTCCTAAGCCCTCACTAACTTAGGGAATCCACCAATCTTTTCCATTTTCTTTACATACATCTCTCAAGTTTACCCAATTCAATTCATTCCTATCACCAGGTACCTCTTAGTTCAGACCACCACCTCTATTCTTGTGGATTACTGAAACAGTCTTGATACAACTTTTACCAGCTGCAGACTCTCACCGATACTCATCCCAAAGGTATGAACATGATCCCCTGCTCAAAATTCTTCTATGTTGTCCAATGTTCCTAAGGAAAATCCATATTAGTTAACATATAAGCCTTGCTAACCAACCCTTTTCCTCCTACCATGTTTTTAGACTTGAAAATGGTTTCCTATTTGCTGTTGGAACAAATGACCACAAATTTAGTGACTTAAGACAGCCCACGTTTATTATCTCTCCACAGTTCTGGAGATCAGAGAAGTCCGGCTGAGTTTCACGGAACTAAAGTCCAAAAGTTGGCAAAGTGTTCAGTTCAGCAGCATGAAGGTATTGCACATAGTTGTGCAACCATCACCACCATTCATGTTCAGAAGATTTTCATCTGGCCCCAACTGAAATTCCATGCCCAGTACAACAATAACCTCCCATGCCCCTCCCCTAACACCTGCAACCACCATGCTACTTTCTGTCTCTGTGAATTCCGCTAGTCTAGGTACCTCGTACAAGTGGAATCATACAGTAGCTGTGTTTTTGTGACTGGTTTGTTTCATGTAGCATCATGTCCTCAAGCTTCAATCATGTTGTGGCATGTGCCACAGTTTCCTTCCTTTCTATGGCTGAATAAAAAGCCAGATGTTTGTCTATATTGCTTTTTGTTTTTTCATTCATCCACCAGAGGGCTTTCAGGTGGTTTCCACATTTCCGCTAATGTGAAGAGTGTGAACATAGGTTTAAAATATATCTCTTAATTCCTGCTTTCCATTCTTTTGGATATATATTCGGAAGTGCAATTGCTGGATCATATGGTAATTGTGGGGGTTTTCTTGGTTAAAATACATATATTTTTTCCAGAATATTACAGGTGTGCAAACAATTTGGTTACATAATTTAGTTTTGCACTGCCCCAGTCAGAAATATAAGTGTGTCTATCCCTCAGACAGTGCACACCACACCCATTAGGTGTGAATATATCCATCCCCTCCTCCTCCTTCTCATCCAATGAATGTCACTTCCACATGTGCACATAAGTGTTGATAGATTAGTTCCAATTGAATGGCGAGTACATGTGGTGTTTGTTTTTCCATTCTTGTGCTACTTCACTTAGAAGTATGGTCTCCGGTTCCATGAAGAATAATACAAGAAGTGCTAGTTCATCATTTATTTTGAGTAGTACTCCGTGGTGTCCATATACCACATTTTATTAACCCACTCATGCATTGATGGGCACTTGGGCTGTTTCCACATCTTTGCAATTGTGAATTGTGCTGCTATAAACATTCAAGTGCAGGTGTCTTTTTTATGTAATGTCTTTTTTCCTTTGGGTAGATGCCCAGTTGTGGGATTCCTGGATCAAATGGTAGATCTACTTGTAGTTCTTTGAGGTGTCTTCATATTGTTTTCCACAGAGTTTGTACTAGTCTGCAGTCCCACCAGCAGCGTATGAGTGTTTGTATCTCTCCGCATCCACGCCAGCATTTGTTGTTTTGGGACTTTTGGATAAAAGCCATTCTCACTGGGGTTAAGTGATATCTCATTGCGGTTTTGATTTGCGTTTCTCTGATGGTTAGAGATGTTGAGCGTTTTTACATTCCTGCTACAGAGTATGTAGAAACCTGGCCCCTGATATCCCAAAGGAGGTAAGATAATTACAACTGGATACCAACCGGACCCATTTAGCATGCCTGGAGAAAGGTGTTAAAACCTAACTGAACACTTATCTTGTGATATGTTAAATTAGTTGTTATGTATGAAGGGGCTGTTTGTCTCTTGTCTCCCCTCATAGTCACTTGAGATCTGAGGTCCAGCATGATTTGAAAGTTTAAAAAAAAACAGTTGGGATAGTTCCTACATGTGTTGGATATTGGCAAATTATTCTGCAGGGTAAGCAAAATGTGCTTTCTTATTTTGATTATTTTGATGCTGCTAAGAATGAAAGCATCTGGGAGAACAGGACAAAGTCCCTCATAGTGGCGGAGTATAATGAAAATTTAAAATGAGAATTTAGTTAATTATATTAGTATTAATGTTGATGTTTCCAGGACTCTCTCCTGAATATTGGGTGTAAAGTCCTGGTGTGTCTTTCGGTCATAGTCACCTCCCTGGACTTGCACAGTGTTTGCTTTGCAGTCTGCAAAAGGACATTAGTTCAGAGAAGAAAGAAAAGAGAGAGGGAAGGAGAGAGGGAATAAAGAGAAAAAGAGATAAGATGAAAGACAGAAATAAAATAGATGCATCCCAGATAATGAGAAGAGATCTGACCCAGTAGTATTGTGTCCACTGTGGGAAGAATAGATTTTGAAAATAGTTTATTTTAAAGTATAACAGCGATCGCATTCAAGCCGCGCTTATCCACTGGAAGCAATTCTGCACCTTTGCCCAGGTCATTTGGCGATGTCTGGAGACATTTTTCATTGTCACTGTCGGGGGAAGGAGGCGGGAGAGCGACTGACACCTAGTTGGTAGGTGGTTGAGATTCTGCTAAACCTTCTACAAAGCACAGGACAGTCCCCAAGACTTAAGAACATTCAGCTCCCAGCTGTCAATTGGGCCAAGGCTGAGAAATCTTTGGATTAATGACAATATTTTGCTGGAAGCTGAAAGATTTTCTTTGCTGGTTTGATGTTTAAAGCATCCTTTTAAGGTATCATTTTAGACATCAGACTTTATCCAAACACGGTGAGCAGCTAATTTGTTGCTGTCAACATCACTGTTATCCTTTCTGCAAGTGTCGATTAGACAGAATATTCAGTTGCTAGAAATAAATGCACCGTGCTTCTACAGTTGTGAGCTGACTTTTGTGTCGTCGTTGTTATCATACGAACAAGATGTCATTGAGACCTAATATTTAGTATCCGGGAAACAGTGAATATTTAGTTTCCCATCATAAATGTATTAAATATGTTTCATGTATAATGTAAATGTACAAATCTCAACATGCCCTGTATGGATTGATTGCTTTTAAATATTTATTATCCTCTCTCTCTGTGCTCAGCAAAATAAAACTCATTCTGAAAAAAAATAATAAAAGGAGTTTGTACTAGGCACTTATCTAAGTCAAAAGAAACCCCTTTCTCTCTTAACAAAACATGTTTTTGTTCATTTTAACAGGAGCAAGTGAGACGGGACTTTCAGAATCCTAATACAACACGAGTAAACCTGTCAATTATTTGTTTACTTACCTGTTCTGTTTTTGCATCTGTGCTGGTTTTTTTTTAACTGGGTCAATATGTCCACAGCACATCACACCCTCATCTTATAAGAGTTCTTTTTTTTTTTTTTTCCTACATGAAGCAAAATTAAACCTCCGAATATTTGTGGCAAGGTAGCACAGATTTTCAGTTTTGCTTGTCGATTTTCATTTCGTGTTGCGCTGATTACATGACTGTTCTAAGAGAGGAGTGAGGGACAGTAGTCTCAATCTCCAACCTAACTCCTTGCCGCACCTGAGACAGGTGTGTGGTTCTGAATCTCCCTCTTCTTTGCGGCAACACCACAGAACACATTTGCCCCAGGAACTTGACAAGCAGTTGTTACACCTGGGTGATTTTATTTTCTGTTTTCCCATATCTTGGTAAGTCTAACTGGAGAACAATAGTTAGTAGTCATGTTTCAAAAATATTCTCATGTTTTTTCTTATGTTTATTCTATGTTTTACGCGATGAAAAAATCATTAAATATATACCGGGAAGCAACCTACCATGCTTCATGTCTACAATGGAGAATTCTCCGTGAATGTGCACCTCTTGATTTGAAATGATGGCAGTGGCTTTTGTTGTTGTTTGTTTGAATGGGCATGTTTGAGATTTAGGCCACTTTTTTCCCTTCATTCCTTGTGTTGTTTCCTTTATGTTGCTGTTATTGTTACTTTTGTTATTTAGTTTCTAAGGAAGATACCAAAAATAAGTGGATGCAAACAAAAGAGACTAATGGAAACTGTGTGCAGTCAGGTAATTTAGCTCAATTGAAAGTTAAATGAGATTCACATCAACAATGATTTGGTTGAGGGTAATATAAATGTATATTAAATTTTTGTGCTAAATTGAACATATTAGAAGGAGTGGTAGTACTTCTCGTTTTTTTAAATCTCATTCCATGCCACTCCCTACCTACAGGTATGTGGAGATGTGAGATGATTTGTAAGCATTATATAACCTTGTGAACTTATAAGTCAACAACTACTGAGCCAAGCTTTGTGGGCCAGTGGATGGGTTAAAAGAAGAACTGGGAAAATGAACACCACACAACTCTGACTTCAGGGAGATTTGTTGAAGGATACGAAATTACAGTTAAAACAAAATAACAGCACTCTGGGAGGCCGAGGCGGGTGGATAGCTCAAGGTCAGGAGTTCGAAACCAGCCTGACCAAGAGCGAGACCCCGTCTCTAAAAAAAAAAAAACAAAATAACAAAAGTAACAATAGCAGCAACAAAAAGAAACAACACAAGGAATGAAGGAAGAAAAGTGGCCTGAATCTCAAACATTTAAACAGGCAGTAACAAAATTACAATTAGAAAGGAGGAGTAAGTTCTACGGCATTGTAGCATGACTATAGTTAACAATCATATGTTACATAGTTTCAAATAGCTAGAAGGAAGATATTGAATGTTGTCAACACAAAGAAAGGATAAATGTCTGCATTAAGGGATGTGCTAATTACCCTGATTTGATTATGATATGTATTGTAACACTACTGTGTATGCCATAAATGTGTACAATTAACTATGTTTCAATTTAAACAATTTTAAAAATAGTAATTTAAAAACTAAAACAAAACAAAACAAAACTGTGACTTAGAAGATCATCAAGTCTTGACCTATGCTCCAAGAAAATTGAGGAACATTTCTTTACCGTTTCCAAATGTGTGCACTCAGCTATATGTTTGGAAGAGGGGGCCACTTGAGGAAGGGTTTTGGGAAGCCTTCATTTGAGAAGTGAAATAATAGGCTTGGTCTCAAAAGACAAAGCCAAAATTTACTTTATAGTCGAGAGGAAGAATACTTCTGGAAAAGGCAACAGGGTATGTTGTGATATCAGACTGTATAACCAGGGGATGATAAGAAGTACATTTTGTAATGAAATGCAAATCTGTATTTGCAAGTTGTACATTCATTCTTACGTTAAAGATTTCACAAATACAAGTGCTTAAGGGTTTCTCTAATGTAGACAAACTAAAGTATGGTCTTAGTGTCAATAAGACCATGCTTATTGATCTTATTAGTAAGACCAATTAATTATTAATTACTTATTAATCACTATTATTATTAATTACTATTTTGTAGTAATACAAATACATGGAGCTGAGTGCTGCCTTCTAAGTTATAGCCTCAGGCACCACTGAATTTTGTGGAGTGAAATCAGGCTATGTACAAAGAGAGTGAGACAATATGATTAGATGGTAGAAAATACTAGAATAAAATTTATGACACATATGCCTAATGATGGTTGTTTTTCTTAATGTTCGGGACTGCTCTCTTTCTCTTTTTTCTTAATATCGAGTTAAGGATTATAAACTGATTACCAATTATAAAACTGGTACCTTTGCTTTTAAGGCATATGAGAAGCACATCTACAAAAATCAAGAGATTATCTTCTGTATGTTCATAGATCACAACAAAACAGTGACAAATCAATTAGCGATGTTTATATAAATTGCCCAAAAATTTATTTATAAAAATTAATTTAATTTAAAAGGAGATATTTCTCCACCAACTATGCAGTGAAAGTTTCTATCTGAAATTAAGACAGTTTTACTGCTGCCTATTATTCTTCCAAGGATTGGCGTGAAAAGAACTGCTACAATTAGATTATAGAGAATAGATTTGAATAATTGATTGTTCTTTTTAATATTATGTGATCTGATTATGAAGTTTGACTAGCTAGGCATGCAGACAAGTGGACTGCATTTTTACCAGTAAACAAAGGACACATATTATATTTCAATGCCACAAGAAAAAATAAGTAAATAGCAAAGTTTTAGGCCTCGTGCTGTCATTAACTTCATGAAAGCAGAAATCAAACAGGTCATATTTTCTGGGCACTCTAAAATGACAGTAGATATTAGGAATTAAGTTGTAACCAACAAGTAATATCTAGCCACATATAAATTTCATTTAATTTTCTCTTAATTAATTTATGGATTAAATGGAAAACCCAAACTGAGATTGGTATTTGAAGTCAAAAGATCTGAGTTCAGGTAAATCATTTATACATATCAGCTTAACACTATAGAGAAACAGCGAATCTAGCTATATCCAGGTGAGTACTGCTTGCTGTAGTGGATTATATCTGTTCATAAATTTGTAAAAATTATAAAATAAAAATGGTAATTATTAAAGAGCAATACCCACTTTAAATTATTATTATCACATGGTGTATTTGAGAAAGATGCATGTTGCAAATGAAGAAATCGAATCAATTAAATTTTGGATACACCTCATTTTTGGTATGTGTTTTGTGTGTGTGTGTGTGTGTGTGTGCGTGCATGTGTACACACATGTAATTAGTTGCATTCTCATTTTTATCTATACGGGTAAATAATGATAAATTTAACTGTTGAGGATTTTCTGTATACAAGAGCAACACCACATCACCAAGGTTTATCAATGCATTTCCCCTTAGATCTGATTTAAGGGAAAATAAGTGTAGTATACAATGACTGCACTTGTTTCTGAATTAACTCACTAATAAAATTTGAAGATGTTTTATTGCCAAATCAATGTGAGAAAGAGTCTATTATTCTTCCCTAGGTAATGATGCTCATGACAGCTAAGGCTTTGGGAATGACCTATACAAAACACACATCATTTAGGATACACATGAGAGTCAGATTCTTATGATGACATCTACACTTTATATAAGACCCCTCTCAATATCATGTATATAACATGCTTATAGCTCTATGAGAATTGTATTTGCTTGTGGATGAACTATCCTAAAACAGCAAATTGAAAAACAAAATGTCACAACTCAAAGAAGTAATTTGCACTGTAAAACCAGTTTAAAGTCTATATAAAATGAAAATTTTGAAATATTTCTTACAACTTTGGGTTCCATAAAAATACAGATAGACTTATTAAAAAAACAAAAGGAGAACCAATCTTGCAAGACATTTAAAATAAGATTATACCTAAAAATAATATTGATTCAATGAAAAAATGTAATTGCCCTATTTGATATCATATTCTTACAATTTGCAATGCTACCAAACCCATTTAGTTTATGGACCACTCCATGTTTTTTGTCAATACTTAGATGTACAGGTTTTAGATTTAATACAATATACATACTTTTGACGTCACTCATTCAGCAATTGACTCCGTAACATTGGTAGAGAAGTCTATATTTTATTTCAAACCCCACATATGTGTTTAATATCAATTGTCAGAAGACAAAATCGACATTCAACAGAACAGTGACAAAAACGAGGCATGAATGAAATACATGAGTAGGTATTACCCCAAATTATGGCTCACAAATTTTGAAATGCTCAATTGAAGAATATTTTTATCTACGTGTCTACTGTAAACATTGCCATATTGATCATTTTAACTTCTTGTAGCAATTGGATTAAGCTCTGAGAGCAATACATATGTTAGACATTTGAGTAAGAAATGTGATGTGTGAATTTACAGCTGAAGCTGCAATTGTTTGTTTCCACATCTGAGAGGAAGAGTCTGTGCGCATCAGAATATTTGGAAAACTTACTAAGCAGGTGGCAAGCTATCAGTGCCATGCCGTGCTGAGCCTTATTAATAAGAAAAAATAAACCTGGAAAAAAAATCAAACAGTTCTTTACACTCCCTTGTGTTGCATACTAGAGATACTCTCCACGGAGTAGTTCTCAGACTCTACACCATTTTCATGCAGTCTCTCAAGGAGGCAAGTATTTTGAGTAAATTCAATTTTCAAATTCCTTCATCTTCATGCTTTCAGATGGAAATCCTGCCTCAAATGATGAAAAGAAATTATTAAGGCTCATTCAACTGATGGATTGCCATTGCAAACAGAATCGTTTCTTCTCTTGCAAAGATCTTTTAGGGCCTTGCAGGGCGGGGAGGGAGGATTGTCTTGGCTTTCAGAGGAATTTATGGAACTCCTACTAGTATCTTGATTGGAGTGGTAAATACTATAGAATACGGGAGGGAAAATATTCAAAATGAGGCCTGGATATTTACACTTCCAGTTTGAGCTTGTTCTTAGCTTCTGAAAGTCAAAATGTTGCTTTCCTGACATGCCTGAGGAAGGAGAACCGTGTTAATGATGGATAAATTCCGCAGTGTCTAGGGCTATGAAAAGCAGGTCTCTCCTGAAGAAAGGTGCTTAATTTATCTCCCTTCAAGTACAGATCCCAATTTCCAGGGTGTATTCCCTTCCCCTCCTTCTGTTTTCTTTCTTTATCATCAGACCTCGCTTAGGAAGACTAATGACAGGAAGAGACTGCATTTTGATGGATGAATCAACTCAAGGGCTGAACTTCCAAACCAAGTTTTTCTTGCTGCATAACTTGACTTTGCTTGGAACTGATCGAGGTTATTTTTTGATATTGTTGCTGGTTTTTGGTGGGATTTGACAAGACACTTTTCTTTTTTTTTTTTTTTCCCTATATATTTTTGGTTGGCCAATTAATTTCTTTCTATTTTTAGTATAGATGGGGTCTCACTCTTTCTCAGGCTGGTCTCAAACTCCTGACCTTGAGCTATCCACTCATCTCGGCCTCCCAGAGTGCTAGGATAACAGGCGTGAGCCACCGTGCCCGGCCGACAAGACACTTTCTAAAGTTGCAGGGAACATCTAAAGTTTGTAACTCTGAGAGGGAGAATTATACTGCGTTTAATTTCAACTCATCATGGATGGTAATACATGGGGATGGGTTGCAAGAAATATTGTGGCCAGGAATCTGGATGTTCCATCCTCTTCATTGTATCATGAGGGTAGCTCAAGAGAGCTCAAGTGAACAGTGATGCTTGATATCTGAGAGGTATCTCCATATTGCTTTCCACAGAGGCTGAACTAGTTTGCAGTCCCACCAGCAGTGTAGGAGTGTTCCTATCTCTCTGTCTATGGCCATACCACCCTGAACATACCCAATCTCGGCTGATCTTGGAAGCTAAGCAGGGTCAGGCCTGATTAGTACTTGGATGGGAGTTTGACTATTTTGGATACCACATGTCAGTAGAATCATGCAGTATTTAGTATTCAATCACATTTTAACTTCTGAAGCTTGTCCTTCAACTCAAGTCTCAGTAAAATTTGCCTAGAAAACCCAAATTATGTCAAAATATATAATTTATTTATAGTCCAATATTCGTCTTAGGTGTGCATGACATGATGTGAATTTTCTAATTGATAGACGTAGGCTTTTCTGCCTGTGTCCATTAGATGATGTGAGTTATGTCTTTTGGAGCTTTAATATCTTTACTTTTAAAAAATATATTGATCTAAAATTATAAAAAGAGGTAAGCTAAAATCTAAAAATATGGCTTTGGATTTTCCTGTCTTCTTATTAATTTTGCCAATTGCTACTGTGTATGTTTTATAACCCTTATGTATGAGATGGCTAAATCCACAGATTGGATGAGAGAGAATTTCATAAGAAAATAAAAAATGCACCCTCACCTCAGTAACAGGGTAGTCACCCCCCTCCCACAGATATGGAAGGGACATATCGACAGTGGGGAGTATGTAATAGAGGGAAAGTCATGAAAAAATGGCATGGATATTTCCTGTCTCTTTAAAACATTCTCTGTTCCTTTTTGAGAACTAAAACCTGCATCCCTGCCTCTGTCCGGTGGTTGGGAGGCGCAGGGTCAGTCTTTTGTTATTTGTGCAACAGCAGATGGCTCAGCCCTGACCTGCTAATGGGAGGTCCTGGGTGGAGGTCACAGGACTGTCTTCAGAGGAGATGGGATGATCAGAATCATCAACTGTAGTTGAATAGCAATTGCCTGAAGCTGAGAACCCGCCCTTTAAAAGCTCCGTATTTCTGCTTATTATGAGGACGATGGCATTTCAGACAGGAGTATGCATACTTCTCCTTTCCTGGCAAAGTAATAAACTTCTCTTTCCTTCTCCTCAAACCACTTGTTTTTGTTCTTCTGATGCAGCCTCAAAGGACAAGTGCTGAACTTTTGGTAACACCTGCAGAGACTACCCGCAGGTCGGTCCTTCAGTGATCAGTTTCTTCTCCGTTAGTGTGGCTTACTTCACAGAAGCTGGCTTCTTCGAGGGCAGCAAAGGAGAGTGAGAATCCAGCAAAACAAACGTTGCAATCTTACATTTGAAAGAAATCTCAACACCATTTGCATGAAACCGTGTGTGGTCTTACACTTTTGATGTAATCTGTTGGCTGGAAGTAGGGCACCAACTCCAGCCCACACGCAAGGGGGTGGGCTTACTCAAGGGCATGCTTGGCAAGTGATGAGAACCACGTAGGGTGGGCAATGTCGATTCTGACTGTATACAGTGCATAACTAATGCAGCTTCTATAGTGACTTCTTCTATAATGACTGTTCAGTTGGAGAGGTATGTGACTCATTCCCTCATAACGGCAGTTTTACCATAGTTTATGCAGAGTTAGCTATGGAATGAGGGGGTCAGGAATGGTGAGAGTATTCCAATAGAGAGACACTTTTTCTGAATAGAATAAAGATCACAACTTGGATTGATATTTTATTAAAGAATAGTTTCGACTGAAATATGCTCATTATCTTATGTGAAACGACAGTTTGTGATTAAATATCAAAGCAGACATTTTATAATTATTTTGTGTTTTTATCTTTGAAAATAATATCTTAGGTGAGACTCCATCAAAGTCAATGAAACAGACATAACCAAAGAAAATAAAATAAAATTTACTCAAAAGCTTAACCAAAGTTATCATTTATACATTTATAGGAAGATGGTACTCTGAATGCATTTTCAATGGAAAATAAAAGATAAATGTGTGTCAGAACTATTCATAATCAGGGAAGTTTAGTTTGATTAATACTTGCTTATGTGTTTCTTGTTTTTTTCTCCGAGGAAAAATGAATAGACAAGCTATGTCCTTGGGAATCACTGACATTTCATCTGTATTCTGTTAACTAAAACTTCAAGATCTGCTTCCAAAATTTAGAACCTGTCAACAAGGTTATGATTATAGAAAATAGAAAATATTTTTCAAAAATGTTCCAAAGTGTGTTACTATGCATATGTGTGTTCTGTCAGTGTATAATTTAGTCAGATAACCGGCTTTCGGGGGCCTGTTTCAGTAAGCACATAATATTTTTCTTGAAAAATTTCAACAAAAAAATGAAACAAATTAGTGTAAGCTATGGTTAAAAAAAAAGACTTGCCTAAAATCAAAAGAAAAACAAAAACTAAACTCGATTCAATTTTCCTTGAAATAAATTACATGCTGTAAATATTACTCATTCTGTTCTACCTGTCAGCCTCAAAGGAAGATGAAATGTTGAAATGTATTCAAAACCCTCCTGACTCAAACAGAATTTAAGAGATATGATAACAGATGTCCTTTAAATATGATAATTGCACTTGTCATGTGGCTGTTGGATGCATCCTAACGAAGCCATGCATCATTGAAAGTCATAAACAAAGCACAATTCAAGATAGAATTTAGTGAATGCTTAGATGTAAATATCTACTAGTTTCCATTTCATAAAAAACTCGGACTATTTAGACAACTTAGAGAAGTAGACTGCTCAAGGCAATTTGAGTAGCATTCTTTTCTATCTATCTTTTGGAGATTGTATATATGTATATATAAAGTATTTGTATATGTATATATATATATATATATATATATACACAGCCATACTCCATATAATGATGTTTCAGCCAACAGTGGATTGGCTATGTTATGGTGATTCTGTAAGATTATCATGGAGGTGAAAAAATCCTATCACCTGGTGATATTTATCCATCTTAATGCTATAGTGCAAGGCATTACTCCTGTGTTTGTGGTGATGTTGGAGTTAAGTGAAGTGATATGCATGACTGTACATACATTCTGTCTTTTGAAGATAGCATATATGCATATTTATGGTTATCTATTTGCATATATAACACATGCATATTTACATATACTTACACGATATACATATATGTGTATCCATATGCACATGCATATGTATATGTATATTTCATAGAATGTATATTTGCATGTCTATTATATGCATGTTTACATATACATTATATATGTATATTACACATATATAATTCTCAAAAGGACTAAAACAATGAGATCCAAATCAACATGCTCCCTTCCCTTTTACCTCTCCCCTGCCATGTTGAATAAATCAGGGACATTAATAACTTGCCAGCTAAATACAAGTTGCCAAGAAGGGGCATATTAATATGTTGAAATGAGTCTGAAATGGGGGGGTTGAAACGTGTCTTTTCTGTAAACTTGGTCTCACCCTCACTTAATTATCTCACAGAATCCCTTCAAGGAACAAAGCTGAGCAAGCACAGTGATTGGCAAGCTAGAATTCAGCCTGCACAGACTCCCTTGGCCAGGAACTCCAGGATGAAGCACTAGGAAAAGACCATGGCTAGCACCTCTTAGAGTCAGCAATTCAGAAGGGTAGCACAGAACACAGCTCCCAGCAAGACAAAGAGCAGTGTCAAAGACCACAGGGCTCAACACGGCATGCCAGGAACCATATCTCCCCTCCATCCTTGCATCCAAAGAGGTCCACATCTTGGAAAGAGAAGCAGGAGACAGAAAACTGAGCATCTTGATACTTTTTTTTTTTTCCTATGAGATGTTGGCCAGTACTAAGCAAAACTATTCGAATTGTTGAATTAGACTAAGAGTTTAAACCCACGTCAAAGAGGTAGTTGATATTTTTTCTCTACTCCCAACCAGGTTGGAAAAGTAGGAGAAAGATCAGATTTCATTCCAGACTGAATGAATGATGTTGTTGTTTGTACCTGTCCAGGAAGCTGTGTAAATAAAATGTTTGAGCTGATCATTATATACTGTCACGGGCAGAGCATATCAAAGCATTCACGGAGATGTGTAGTCAAACATCCATAAGAGCCAATGTCCAATCTTTGCTTGTTCTTCGTTGTGTTGTGATATGTGGAGATTATTAAGACAACAAGGGAATAGTGAATGCTTAATTGCAGTAAAAGAGATTTGTGTCAAAATGCAGAAGAAAGACCACCAGGAGACTGGGCAGGATAGAATAAGTCACGGGTCACAGCTTTATTGAGAGGAGGTGACCCTTCTCATCCACTGATACTGGACATGGTTAAGTAGAACACTTCCAACAGTGTTCCTTCATGATGTTTGGGAAGTTTTGTGTAAAAACTAACTTTATTTCACAGAAACTGCAGTCCCCAAGGGGATTCATTTGTTAATGTATCCGTATCAGACAGAGTAAACTAATTAAATCGATGGAATGCCTGTGTGGGCGTTGATAAAGGCTGCAGGCACAACTAGAAGCAGCAACTATGGAAGAGGTGGAGAGCCTCGTGGCTTTTTATGTTATCATATGATGGCCACCCACCCAGAAACGCAAACGTCACCATCATGGACAGACTGACGCTTCCCTCTCCTCTCTCTGTCCTTGAATCCTGAACCACACTTTTAAAAACAGACATGCAATTCCATCATTCCAGACTCAGCTGTGTGTTGGAATTTGAATTTGCGAAGAGTACTTGAAGGATAGGGGGAAAAAAAAATCTATATCACAGCTTCAAGAATAATTTTATGTTAAGGGAAATAATTTAAAATGTCATTTTACATGAAATAATTCTATCAAAATTAAAAGAAGTAGACATGAATTTTATGGATGCAAAGGTTGCCAAGATAATTATGTTTGAGGAGAAGAAATTCTATGATGGCTCTTGGATTTTTTTAATCATGTCTATTGTGCTTATAATTCTGTGATTGTTGAGTGAGTGTGTCTGCTTATTCACAACTTCATGTACTAAAAATTACACAGAGTGAGCATGGGCCTTTGCTATATTTTGAACATAAACTCAAAAAATCTTTAACCCTTGGTTTTCTTTCTCTCTCACACACATACACGAAAGAATTGTCCTCAAATAGACTAGTAGTTGAGAAGTAAAGTAAGTATGATTGAGCAGATCTAAAAAGGAAAATTGTTCATGAATAAAAGAATCCATCCAGGTCTTATCTGATCATCAGTTGACCTTTGAGGGATAGGGGTTTGAACCGTGTGAGTTCACTTATGCATGGATTTCCTTGCTCCTCTGCCAAGCCTGAGACAGCAAGATCAACCCCTCCTCTTCTTCCTCCTCCTCAGCCTACTCCACGTGAAGATGATGAGGATGAAGACTTCTGTGACGATCCACTTCCACTTACTGAATAATAAATATATTTTTCTCTTCCTTACGATTTTCTTGATAACATTTTCTTTCCTCTAGCTTACTTTATTGTAAGACTATAGCATATAACACATATAGCATACAAAATCTGTGTTTATCAATTGTTTATGTTATCAATACATCTTCTGCTCAACAGTGGGCCAAAATTGGTTGAGTTTTGGGGAGTCAAAAGTTATGCACTGATTTTTTTACTCTGTGCGGATCAGCAGCCCTAACTCCCACTTCTTCAAGGGGCAACTCTACGATGCATATTGAATGAAACACACTTCCAAAATCCCAAGAGAAGAGTAAGTTGAAGTGGAATGGAATTCCCACTGTTTTTTATCCCCTTCTTATTCTTTCGATGCCATGTTTTATTTTGCTGAATTTAAATGTTCAAAGGAGTGCATTTTGGAGCCTTCGAGTGGTAAAAGGAATGTCAGGATGGAGGCATTTTTTAGCATCTGGCCTCCAGGAGTGTCATTCAAAATGACATCACAGTTGTTTAAACTCTATGGCCTTTAAAATTATCACCTACACCTGAAGTCTGTGAAGATAGCATTTGGAACAGACATGCATGTTTATGATGCATGTTTATAGTGAATGTTTACATGTTTATGATGCTCCAGCTCTAACACACAGGCATTTCAAATAGCCACACTCACGAGGAGAGTCACTGCACTCACTTGTAGCCATCCTCTCTGAGTTTTTAAACAGTAATGATACATTGTAACTTAAGGATGGATTAATTGAAATGCAGTCCGGTATACACATGTCCTATTTCCTTTTTGTCTTTCTTTCTTTCTTTCTTTCTTTCTTTCTTTCTTTCTTTCTTTCTTTCTTTCTTTCAGCATATTATGGGGGTATAAATATTACGGTTATGTATATTGCCCATGCCCCCCTCCCCTCAAGGCAGAGCCTCAAGCATGACCATGCCCCAAACATTGCACATCTCACTCTTTATGTTTGTATATACCCGTCCCCTCCTCCCCTCTCCCACCCGCCCGACACCCGAGAAATGTTATTCCTATATGTCTACTTAGGTGTTGATCCGTTCTTTATAGCCATTATCTAGCCTCTCTTTCTAGATGTATTTTCCTTTTCATAGAACAAAGTTAAATTATGCAAAAATATCTTAATTGGCTTCAAGAGTATAAGTGAATGTTCTCTAAAGGAGAAAAAATGAAGTAAATTTCTTATTGCATATTATGTACTTTATTACAGTTTACTGCTTATCATGATTTCTATTTGTAAAGCAGATTTGAATAGTGCAATAAAACCTAAAGTAATATATCCACATTAAGCAAGCATGTCATTCTAAATATAATACCCATAGTAATTACAATGAAAAAGAAGGCAGAAGAAGTTGTTTAAAGTTCTAGCATCATATCAGGGAAAACAGCAAGAGGTAAAATTGATTGTGCCAGCTTTGAATTATAATAGGATATTTTATAATAGATGCTGAGAGAGGCCACTATGTTTGCAGCAAATGGATGGAGTAATACCTTTCAGCAGTTAAAGTTCATCTATGTAATTAAATCAGCCCCAGAAAGAACAGGCTTTTTGTGGAAAGGTCACATATCATTCCAAAAGGCTGAAATCTCAAGTGTGTATAAGAAACAATAACGAATTGTTTAAAGAGGGGTTTCTCCCTGACTTAACACTCCAACAGCATAAATAGGAACTTAGAAAAGTTCCTGGTAACATTTATGTAAGGAGACATAGGACAGAACATAATGGAACATTATTTAGCATTGACAATATTTCTTCCTCTGTTAGCTTGCTTTGGAATGTATAGTTTTTGTTTGTTTGGTTTTTTTTTTTTTTACAAATATAAGGATTCTCTTATCGGTGTCTGGGAGAAAATGCTTCTCAGAGACTGTAGTGCTAATAAAGTCAGATAAGATAGGAGGACATATATTTGAAATTTAAACACATAATTATCAAATTGGTAAGTTGCA
This sequence comes from Cheirogaleus medius, assembly GCA_008086735.1. Classification (NCBI taxonomy): domain Eukaryota; kingdom Metazoa; phylum Chordata; class Mammalia; order Primates; family Cheirogaleidae; genus Cheirogaleus; species Cheirogaleus medius. Next base: position 3,342,849 of record VBSM01000631.1, on the reverse strand, counting down.
TTGTTAAGCCATATGTAATGACTATTAATTAAAACACTATGCAAAAATAAATTCTCTTGTTTACTATAGAAATTCTATATTCTTGTTTTGTTTCGTTTTTTGAGATAGAGTCTCACTCTGTCGCCCGGCTAGAGTACAGTGATGTCATCATAGTTCACTGCAGTCTTGAACTCCTGGGCTCAAGTGATCCTCCTGCCTCAGCCTCCCCAGTAGCTGGGACTACAGGTGCCACCAACACGCCCTATCCAAAATCCTATATTCTTAATGTGAAATACTTTATTGTTACAATTCAAATCCAGTTGCCAACTATATTTATATTAGAAAATATTTTCTGGTTACACGTCTTTTAACCCATTTTATAAGAAAAGTAAGAAGAAAAATAGATACAATTTTCATACTGAGAGAAAGTTCCAGTAGAAATTATCCAAAATGCCACAACTGTTCAAATGCCTCAAGGTTAGTTGAAGAAATGTAGATAAACAGCAGGAGATTAATAAAATTATTATACAATGTGCATATAAGTATAAATATGCATTTTTTAAAAGGAAAATATTTCCAGGACAAGAATTAGGCACCTAAGTATTGAATTTAAGAGAGTGTTTCTATAGGTGTTTTAGTAAAGTTGAAAATTTAAAACAAATCCTATTTAAAAAAAAACCTGTTCCACAGGAATGCACAGATTCTCAGTCAAATGCTATACAAACAAAGAAAAAAGAAAAAAAGAAAGAAAGAGAGAAAAAAGAAACTAAACAATTCACTGCTGTATTGTTTTAAACATAAAATGCAAGCCTAAATAAGTGGTTTTCAAAATTAGATGCATAGAACGTGGCTTCCAAACGCTCAAAACGAGTATTTTCCTTTGCAGAACTATTACAATATCTATGAAATTTAAGGGCTTATGCTTTTATTTTCATTCCTAATCAAAGGATCACCATTGTTCCTCTCCTGCACTTTAGTAATGTTCTGTTTCCTTTTCATCCGTTTTATACTAAAGATGAGGAATAAGTTAATTACATTAACTTATCCTTGAGGAGCATTCTTTCAGAAAGTTAAAGGATAAGTTAATCTCCTTGAGGAGGTTCATAAAAATAGCCCTCAGAACTAAATGATTGTAAGAACTGCTAATCTAAATGACTCAGTTGCATAGGAGGAAAAGGTTGTCTTAGCTTCTTGGCGGTATCATGTTCACTCACGTGTAGCCCAGCTAAAGATTAACTTAGCATGTGAATGCACGTTGATGAGAAAAGCAAAACACCTCTGAGTGATGTCCAAGTTCAACCTTCATGGTTTATAACAGAACTTGTTGGATTTTACATAACCAAAGGAAGGTTGAGCTTCTTTCTCCAACCACTTTATTTCCCAATGAATGGTCGGTCGCAATCCAGCCGTTAATTTTCTGGAAATGCTATGACAAACCATTCCAACCTATATTCGCTGCCCACAGCAGGGAAATATGTTTTTTAGCATCCTAATTTTAGCACCTTCTCTGCCTTCTGATTCCTTAACAATTTTCTAGGGGATTTTACTGTTGGGGCATATTTTTATGAGCCTATCAAAACAGTTTTTACTTAGTTAGAATAGTTGTATATTACAGAATAAAAATGAAGCATTCCTATACAACGATAAAATGTGTAACTTTAAAAGGATACAGTTTAGGCTTTTTTGTTATGAGAGAGGAGTCCATTTGTTCTGTGGCCAATGTATCTTGCTCTTGCTCTATAATCCTATCTTTCCTCAATAAACCTCGGTTCATGCTAAAAAAAAGATACAACTTATATTAACTTTTTAAAAAGGTATAACTCTTATTAATATCATATATATAGTTATGTGTATGTACAGGAATATCTCTCCTATATACACAGATATATAACATTGTAGATATAATGTATGTGCTCAGATATAACATATATGAACATGTGTGCGCACATATGAAGGCATGCATGTATATCTGTGTGTGTAAAATACAACTAGCAAGTGAGATGAAAGAATTTGGAGGAGGAAAATAAGATACTATATTGCATGATATTGAAAAAATTAAATATGCCAGGGAATATGAAATAGGAATGTTTAAGAAGACACTGCATCACTAACATCTTTATCAATTCCACGTTGGTAGAATCAGATTTCCTGTAGCATTCTTTCGGAAAGTTAAAGGATAAATTCTGTCAGATATTAAAGATCAGTCCCTTCCAAAAACTGTGCAAATTTTGTTGCATAATTTTAAATGCTAAAATGAACGTGATTTTTTTCATTTTACAACCTTAGGTCAAACAGGACCCACCTCCCACCAGGCAGAGACACACCCTTGGAAATATTGGAGAGATCTAGAAAATCAACGTCATTTGGAATTCTTGCTTCTGCTGTTTCCTGGCAGTTTCCCGCCTCCAGACACTGGGACCATGCGGCACGTGATGGCCCATTCTGATACCTTCAAAGGCAGCAAAGGCAGGCTGGATTCTTCTGATGCCATTTGCCCCATTTAGGGTGGTCACATTGGACTCACCTGGGAAATTCAGGATAATTTCCTTATTTTAAGGTCAGCCTATCAGCTTCCATCTGCAACCACAATTCCCTTTGCAATGTGACATAACACAGTCACAAATTTCAGGTGTGATAATGTGGAAAACTTTGGGGACCATTGCTCTGTCTACTAGCGATCATGATGAAAGGTACATCTGCTCATGGGTTCTGCTATAACAGCTTTATGCCTTCTTAGTCTTATAAATACTTGATAAAGCACTTTTAAAATAAAAGAAAAATGATACATTTATGGTTAGCTTATACTTATGCCAAGTTATAGACATTTACTGTTCATAGTAGTAATAGGAAGTTTATTTTCAATAAAATTTCTAAGAAATAAGTCTAATCTCAATGTCAATATTGTTCGCTTGTGAGTATTATAGTATAGATGCTGTGAGTCTGTTTGCTTTGGAAGCTTAAGGGATTTTTCTTTATTCCTGATTTAATGAAGTTTTGTATACCCAGCTGGATTGATTTATTTCTTTTTAAAACAATCTGTGCAGTTCTAAGTGCATACTCTGGGTAGAACACCTGTCTTTCCTCACTTATGGAAAATTATAAGCTATTATTTTTTTGAATGTTGTATAACCTTCTTTCTCATTTCCCCTAAAAAGAGTTGCCCAAAATTCTAGATATAAATATCATGTTTGCAAATATAAGTTATGTACATACATACACATATATAAAGTATATACAGTTAATATAAAGTATATATAATATCTAATATATGTGAAGTGTATGTATAGTGTATAAAGTGTATATGTATATAGTATATACACATAAACAACATGTGTGGATGTGTGTATATATGCAAATTATATGTATTGGGACAATTCCTCATTTTGTCAGTGAGATTATTAGATTTTTATATTAGTGCAACCTATAATCAGTGCACCTGTGAAGACTTTGTTTCCACATGAAAAAGAAAAAGAAAAAAAAGTAAATAGATTCTCCCCTTGTGCCTTCAGAAATCCTGACAACACCATGTTAGCCCAGTGAGACTTATTTCTGACTTTCTGTAAGGAAATACATTTGTACTGTTTTAAGCAAATAAGTTTGTGGTGTCTTCTTACGAGAGCAATAACAGTATAACACAATTACCAGTGCTCACCTGTGTAGAAAATAATAACATTATGTAGTACACTAAGGTAAAATGATATGCTTTGATGATAGGTTAATAATTATTTTCTTTATATAAAAAATACCAATAACAAATATGAATGCAAAAAATTAAGAAGTTAAATGCTAGATTCATATAATAATTACAGACTAAAATCTACTTGAAGCTTTCCATGAGAAACTTGATTTTATAAAGATGGCTTTTGTTACATCCAGTTTAATACTTTAAGTGGATACACACAATATCTTACCAAGATTTTAAAATTATGATCTTTTCAAATTATAGTCATACGTCAATATGATTTTTTTTGCATCATATGCACATTTAAACCATCAGTGTATATTTATTCAAATATTTGAAGACTGTGCATTTGTTGGTTATTCTTGGAAGCTCTTGCTCATGGTACCTTTGTTTTGTATGCATTTTGTAACTTTTTGCATGTTAGCCTATGATTTGTTTTGCAGTTGTTTCTGTGGGATGTTTGCAAGCCTGTGAGGAAGGTAGATTCCACTAGAGAGCACATGAGTTTCCACCTGTCAGGTGTTGAGAGACACTAAGTACGTGATCACTTTAAACTAATTTATATGTTAAAATTCTAGGGCCACATAGGAATTGTCTATTTAAGCTAAAAATGCACTGCCTGGTGGTTATTAGTTTTTAAGGGTAGATTATTTCTCCCCTCTTTTGCCAAGATTGCAGATAAGCAATTTTCTTTGCTATCTAAGAAATTTTCTTTGCTATTTTTGCAAGACAGCACATTTCTAACTCACCCTTCCCTGAGGTTCAAAGTGCTCCAGACTTTCAAGTTTATGGGAATGTTGTGCCCTATGTTGACAAACCTGGGACTTTACCTGCTTTCTCTTGTACTTCATGAGGCTGTGCAAAGTGAAGCTCCATGTCTCCAAATTTGGGTATTGTACTTTACTTGAGTGCTACTGCTATGCTTATAGCTTATGTTTCTATTTTAAAGTATTTTTTGCTCTCTCTCTGTAGTCCATGAGTCGAGAGTATTCTCTTCATTCCACAATTTGTGTTTGTTTTTCATCAGGTTGGTGTTTCCAAGAACACTAACAAAGAGAATGCTTAAAGAAAATGAAATGAATTTTAAAACACTGCTTATCAAAATAATCTCCCTTAATTCCATTGCCTTCTAAATGTAACCGTTTAAAAAAACTAACATGTGCCATTAGGATATGCATGTGTGTATGTGTTTGGGTGTGTATATTAAAGAGAATGTTTGCACAAGACAGCTGTTAAATGCAAGAAAGATTTCACTCAAGGCTCTTGCAGTAGAGGTCAGGGCTATTTCACAGGGCATAAGGACAGAACTCAACTCTGAAGACCACAGTTGTAGCTGGAGAGCTCCGGGTACCAGGCAGAGTGAGGGATGGATGGAAAATTTTGAAGAGGAACTTGGACAGGTGCCAAGGGTGCAGGGAGGGGAACTTGGCTTGCAGATCCAGAGTGTGTCAGGGAAGAGATTCTTGATAACCTTTCTTTCTGCGACTCGTTGCTAAAACTGGGCTTGGTGGGCCACTCAGCAGGAGTGAGACTAAGATCCCATCAAAGGAGGACTCGGAGACGCCAGAGTGAAGTTTGGTCAAGGAAAGAGTCCTTGTGAGAGGTTATCTGGTGGTCAGTTGTCTCTTTGCAGTAAGATTCCTACTCACCCTTACTTTATTCTTGGTGCATTTGCCAAACTCTGTTGCCAACTGTCCTCTCTACCTCGTTTCAGCCAACAGGAGGTCATGGTAGACCTTGGATGGAGAAAGAAGGTGAGAACAACCCAGGTAGTTCACTATCCCTTCTCTTCAGGGGGCTGTGCCGTCTACAGCTTGATCTTCCCCTGGGTCCTGCTCCTGCTGCTGAGGTCCAGCACCTGGACTCTAGGTCTACCCTTGAGCCCTAAGGGAACTGGTAGTGGCTTCCTGAGGGGGCTCATGTCTTGACAGCCTCACTATCCTCCTCTGGTTTTCTCAGTTCTTTCAAATCTTTTGCAAGTAGCTTCCTGGATGGCATTCTTCCCTTAAAAATCTAAATCACGTTTAAAGATCTAATTGGCCGGGCGCAGTGGCTCACGCCTGTAATCCTAGCACTCTGGGAGGCCGAGGCGGGTGGATAGCTCAAGGTCAGGAGTTCGAAACCAGCCTGACCAAGAGCGAGACCCCGTCTCTACTAAAAAAATAGAAATACATTAATTGGCCAACTAAAAATATATATAGAAAAAATTAGCCGGGCATGGTGGCACATGCCTGTAGTCCCAGCTACTCGGGAGGCTGAGGCAGAAGGATTGCTTGAGCCCAGGAGCTTGAGGTTGCTGTGAGCTAGACTGATGCCACGGCACTCACCCTAGCCTGGGCAACAAAGTAAGACTCTGTCTCAAAAAAAAATAAAATAAAATAAAATAAAATAAAGATCTAATTGGCTCTCATCTGCGATTCATGAATCAGGGACGCATCCCATTCTGTACATTATTTATTTATTTTGAGACAGAGTCTCTCTCTGTCACCCAGGCTAGAGTGCTGTGGCATCAGCCTAGCTCACAGCAACCTCAAACTCCTGGGCTCAAGCAATCTGCCTGTGTCAGACTCCCTGGTAGCTGGGACTACAGGTGTGCACCATCACGCCTGGCTAATTTTTTCTATTTTTAGTAGAGATGGGGTCTGGCTCTTGCTCTGGCTGGTCTCAGATTTCTGAACTCAAGCGATCCTCCTACCTTGGCCTCCCCGAGTGCCAGGATTACAGGCGTGAGCCACCGCGCCCAGCCCATTCTGTAAAAATATTTAATAGGATAAGAGCTTCCACTGGGCACAACAGAACCCTGGAGTTTGTAAGGTAGGGACAAGATAGAACAGTAGAAAGAAGCAGTTTGGTTAAAATCAGGCTTCTTCAGTTGATGTTTCTTGTAAGAGTTGAAGCAAGCAGGACTTTCTTACCATGGTGACTCAGGTTGATTTATTTGTTGCTGCAAATCTCCTGTTTTCAGGAGAAACTCATCTGTCTTGGGATCGACATGCTTGCTTAAAGCTTCAGTTTTGGTTATGTGGCACTTAGCATGAGTGATTCCATTTCCATCTGGTCTGGGGAAATGTAGCATAGAAACTCAGTCCAAAATGATGGCCTCCAATAAATGTTATTGACTGATTCCCTTAGATTAGCTTCTGTGAGTTCTGTTTTTCTGAGTGGATCGTTGCTAATCTATTCTGTATTCTAAATTTTTATTTTAGTTTAGGTCACTTTTCATAGTTGCTTGGTCACTGGTAGAAACCCCTGTATGGCCTGGAATTAATTGGGCTTATATTGAGAAGATCACAGGGAATTCTGAGAATCTTACTTCTCATCAGTCGTAACTATCTATAACAGAACAATGTTATGCCAGCTTAGCAATTTCCCGAGACAAGACACTTTCGTGTAAATAATGGGTAATAGTAGTATTATAACCTCTAATGTCTTAAATCTAAAACCTTTCTCTTTAGTTTTGTCTCCATGCATACCCAATAAAAAATTACTGTAACAAAAGGAATCATTCAGTTTTTCTTAACAAATCTATGTTACTGACATTTTTAAAATTACAAATTTTATTCAAGGGACTCTTTTAAGATTAGGGCCATTGTACTACCAAATATTGAACAAAAAAATCTTTACAACTTTCTAGCTAATACATTATTTTAAAAAATGATATGTGAAACTCATGTGCTGAGAATCAGTTTGATTAGATACTATAACCCAATTTCCAAACAAATATTAATACAAATTAATTTCCTTAAGGAGTTATCCCAATATGTAAAACACAGTAGAAATTCAGAATATCACCTTTTATTCACATTGATATTTCTACTTGTCTGTCAGTGAAAAGGGTAATTAGTTCTTTCTCTTTCAAGCTTCTTAGACATATAAAAAATATCATCAATTCTCCTTTCTTACTTTCTTATCTCTCTCCCCTTTGTAGTTGGCAATGTTGATTGTATATCACGGAAATTATCTTATAGGCTTGTGCATACATCTTTTCTAATAACTCCACCATGAGTAAAGGAATGAAATCCTATACCACAAAAACAGTTGACTTAAAAAAAATTCATTATGTGAATTAAATGAACACTCCTCTAAAGTATGTATTTTGAGCATTATTGGCAGAGACGTAGATTTCAAATGTTGATTAATGACTTCCAGTTCTGGAGTTGCACCGTGAGATTTAACACAGCAGAAGAAAACACATCACAACATAAATTTAGATGATGATGTTTAATTTACGACTCTCTTGTCATGCGCCTTATGTTTTAAACATGGACGGCATTCAAGACTTTCACAATATATTTGTCTATTTGCTTTAAGTCCCTCACGAGTTAGCGAAATATTTGAGAGCATATCAAATATTAGTCATCTTTATGGAGCAGAACCACTTGACATTCCAATCTTGTTTCTTTGAAAGTTTCAGACGGGTCTGGGCAAGTCTTGGGACCAGTTGTGCACAGAGCACATGGAGAATGAAGAAATCTGGAATTAGGCATTCTGCAGGAAGAACACAAGGAGCTGATTCACAAGAAATGAATTAGGTCAGAAATAAATAAATAAATTTAACAGAATTTGGTGGAAATTCTTTCCTGCCTCTAGCCATCCCTTGGGAACTTAAGGTGAAAACAAGATACGTTGTAAAAATCTTGGAAACATATAAAATGCATCAGGTAGATTTACCAGAATTTAACGGAGAACAAGAAGAGTGTCTCTGCCATTTAGTGAGCCTAAATCAGTTCCCCCAAAAGGTCCTTATTCATATGACTTTATTACCTTAAGATAAAGGACTCCCCTCACAGGTTTGGAAATACTGGCTTCTGTTAGACTATACAGTTTTGGTTTTTATCTGACATTTCTGGGTATTTCTTCTTGAACTCTATTGTGGATATTCTTTCTTTTGCCACCTCTAAAATTTTTGTGTGTTCCATAGATGTCTACATATTCATTTTATAATCCAAAAAAAATCTCACTGGGTAGTTTATTTCAATTCTTCCAAATGTCACCTAAAAACCGATTTACTCGCTTTTCTAGAAATTTTATAAGCTGCACACCAAACACTTAACTCTCTGATTAAATCTACATCTTGAATATTTAATAGATTTTTATATTGTATAGGGAGTACTCTGACAATTTGTTTCTTAAAAAGTGTCTCAATCTCATGTTTATTTACTTTTATAAATGATATGCTTATATGGGTATGTGCCATACATTTTTTTTCCTTCAAAGATATTGTCTTTCTGTTTTACTTATTTATATTTTTTCTTTTGTGATGTGTTTTCTCTGGACATGTTTTTCCTCTTCTTGTCCTTCCTTCTTTACAGATTCTTCATGTTGATACTTTTTATTCTCTTTATCTTTCTTTTTATTTTTCTCCTCTTAAATTTTCTTCTTTTAATTTAATTTGGTTTGTTGAATCAACAGGTGAGTCTCTATTGGCTTATTTAGTAGTCTCTGTTTAAATTACAGACTTTAAAATTGTACTTCTCAATTTCTCAAAAACAAAAAGAAATTAGCATCTCTACCATTTCTATGAAAAGTGAAGACAATAACCTTCATTTAATATTTGAAACTCACATTTTAAATATTTTCATATGTTTTTCATTGTACACCAATTTATATTATTATTTTTCTACATAAATCTTTTATGTAGACATGGTCTATGATAATTTAATTTTACTAAATATCTACTTTTGTTATTTTATAATCTTAATGTTTACTTACTATGATGTTAGTGTATTATCAGGATAAACCAATATAGGTGGCAATATGTAACTCAAATTAATTAAGTTTTTAGGAAAAATAAACATAAATAAAAATATTAGGGTAACATTATCTGGCATTGTGATTATATCAATGCACAGCCAATAACAATTAATAAAACAAAATTATTTAATATATCTACATTGTCCAAGAAGTAACTTGGTTAAAGATATTATGTGAACTTCAATTTTTTTCTTAATAATACAAACCCGATATTTAAACAAATTAGAAAGGTAAAATATTGAATGAAGTACAATATACCTTCCTTTCCTATAAACTTCGAACTAAGGCCATTAATTGAAGTCATATTTAAACCATTTTTCTTTGTGACTTGTAGACTCAGTCAGAGCACAAACCAATAAGCACCTATAGTCTTATCACCCTGAATGTGCCCAGTCCTGTCTCATCTCAGAAAATAACCAGAGTCAGGCCTGCTGAACACTTACCTGGGAGAAAACAAGCCAACGTACAAACCGTGTATCTCTCTCTCTATTTTTTTTCATAAAGAAACCAAATAGTTAAAGCATAACTTTTCTAGAAAATGTGAGTTTTTCTTGTTTAAAAGTACACATGCACTTATTGGTCTCTATATGCCAATCAGAATAAGTGCTCAGTTAAATTTTAAGAAAACCTGTAGCCTAATTCATTAATTATCTGTAAGATTATTCAAAGCATAGCATTCTTTGTCTCACAAATATGTCCAAGCAATAAAGTGGAAACTTTTTGTCAAATTCCAAAGAAAGCAAAGGGAGCTCATTTAAAAAATTAAACAGGGTGCATGGGATGTAGATGCATTGCTATCTACTGGCAATACAGGTCTATTAAGGAAACAAACACATATAATTGGGGAACATTAGGCACTCCAAAGGAATAAAACTACTTTTATGATATGTTCTAAAGATGTCATGCCAGTCTATGTACAGGGCCATTATAATAAAGACGTTTCTTTTTATCTGTTTTTATAAAAGGTTAAACTGACTTGAGGTTTGAGGAATTGTTAAGCACTGGTTTCATTGACTGGTATCAAAGTCCCTCTTTAAAATATTATTTAGGTAATTTCTAAAGGCCTGTTTCTCTTTCTTCATTTCATCGGCCTTCTATGATCTTCATTTATAATTATTTAATTGTTTAGATTACTCACTCTAAGGATGCTCCTCAACTCACAATGGGCTTACACCCTGATAAATCCATTGTAATAAAAATATCATAAGTTGAAAATGCATCAGATACACCTAACCTAACAAACATTAAGGTAGCCTTAGCCTAACTTACCTTAAAAGTACGCAGAACACTTAATGTCAGCCTACAGTTGGGCAACATTGTCTAAAAATAAAGCCTATTGTATGATAAATTATTGAAAATCTCATGTAATTTGTTGACTACTGTACTGAAAATGGAAAATCAGAATGGTTGTATCTGAATGTGAGTTGCTTTAGCACCATCGAAAAGTTACCTACCTCTTGTATTATCCTGGATGGAGCTGGAGCCCATTCTACTAAGTGAAGTATCCCAAGAATGGAAAAACAAGCACCACATGGACTCACCATCAAATTAGAACTAACTGATCAACACTCTGTGCACATTATAACAGTAACATTAATCGGGTGTCAGGCAGGAGGGAGGCGGAGGAGGTGATGGGTAAATTCACAACTAATGGGTGCGGTGTGCACACCGTCTGGGGGATGGACACACTTGTAGCTCTGACTTGGGTGGGGCAAAGGCAATATACATAACCTAAACATTTGTACCCCTGTCATATGCTGAAATTAAAAAAGAAAGGAAGGAAGGAAGGAAGGAAGGAAAAAAAAAATCCTAAGTCGAACCATCCTAGGTTGGGGATGTCTGTGTACTTGTCCAAGATTATTCATTAAATTCTAGAGACTTGGTTTTCTTTCTGTTTTAAGGCTCCCCATCAGTATGACTCTTTATTACGGCAAAATCTTCTTCTGAGTTGATGGCATATCAAAACCTTGAGCTGACAATGAGTAAACACAGAACTAATGTTTGGGAGGAAGGACCCTGAAACTTTTTGTGTTAGATTGACTCCACGGAAGCTTCCAATTCAAAGATCTAACCGTTTCCCTGTACGTGAGCTCTCATGCCTCCCTCCCCTGCTCGCTCAATCCTTTCATGGGTCAGCTCTGTCATTATTTGTCAACCATACACTCTATTTCCTTGCTCTGCCCTCCTTACGTTATATTTCTCTTCCCAAAGCCCAAAGCCCGTTTAGACACGTCAATCTAATACTCACCCTTATCATTCATGCACCTGAAAATCGCTTCATAAAACCTCAAATCTGCGTGATTGATCTTAGCTTAAAGTGCGGACCACAAATCTCAGTTCTTTCCAGGAATCTGGCTGTTATTTCCCACATGCGTGGGTTCTTTCCTCTCCGAGATGATTTTTCCAAATGTTCTTCTTTCTCATTAAATGTCTAATGGAGCCTCACTCCTCCTTATGAGACAGCCCAGGGACAGGATTCCAAGCTCATGTCTGAGCAACTGAGAACAAGGGGCAGCGTGACCCAGCCTAATTAACTGTAAAAGAGCAAAAAACAAATAACCTCCCGGCGGCTGGAATTCAGCCCATGCCCACGTAAGGAGGGGGCCAAACCTTCTGCCTCTTGAATAATGTTTTCCAGGAGCACTGGAGCAAGATGGTAGCACCAGATGACAAGGAACCCAGCTGCAAAGAAATCAGACCTAACTTACGCTAACAATCATGGCCAGGGGTGGAGATTTAACATGCTAATGATACATGCAACACATGAAGAAGCATGTAATAGAGTTATGCAGGTGCAGAGAAATCTCTACCTCTCTGTGCCTACATGTTACCCTTTACTCACCCTAAGCTGCTTCAAAAGCTCTCCCTGAACCCCAGGGAGCCAGGCTGAGGGCCTTTCCTTTGTGCTGTTCCTGTATGTCTAAACATAAACCCATGAAAACCTTGCCTGTCACTCCTGTTGGATGCCCTGCTAATTTCTATTGCATAGAGAGCCCTGTGGCCTGAGATGATGACACTCACACCTGGCTGGTGACTTCACTTAAAATGATGAGAGGATCGCCTCATTTTCCCCTCTAGCATGCCAACATACCACCCACTGAACCTAAGTACACGGCTCTTCTTCCTGCTTTGATAAAAGACTTGGGCGCCTTTCTGCAGATCCGCAGACTCTTCGGCTATGCGCTGCCTCCCATCACTCTTGCCTCTTTTAAGATTTCGTTCTTACTATTGCCTCTCTCTTTCTCTGTCTCTCTCTTTCTTTCTCTCATTCCACCTTCTTCCTTCCAACCCTCAAATCATCAGTTTCTACCACTCTCCCAAATCGTATGCATGAGCTTACAGACACGCCTTGATATTAAAAATAATTTGAGAGCACTTCCTAGGATTCAAATCTCCGTACAGCTGCTGATTCATTTTCCTGATTCTCTTTGTAGTGAATCTCAAATGGAATATATATATTATATATAAAAGATATTGTTGGGTGGATGGCAGGTCATGGGAGGAAGTGCAGAGGATACCTGGCTCGCAAAGGTGGCCTTGTTATACAGGTACGTCCTCACACACAGCAGCCCCTGGAAGGAACAGATGATAAATGTTTCTTTCAGGCCCTTAGAGGTGTCAGCCTTTCAGTCTGGACTAGAATCCCTCTTCCCCAAAGCGGGTCATGGAAACCAGAACCTCTTCTCCCAAAAGCCAGCTGTAAAGCCTAAAAGTATTCTGTGAAAAATTTGGCCAATAAAGAAGTGCTCTGACTGCCTTGTCTGGCTGTAGGTCATGAGACCCCCACTCCAGAGAGGGCCCCGCTCCACACCCAGAAGGAAGGATGCTGCTCAGAGAGGCCAAGAAGAGTCTGGACAGACAGGCCTGGCTGGGTTCCCCATTCAGTCCGTCAGCATCAGATCACGCCCTTTTGTCCCATCATGTTTCTACACGGCTGCCCACGCCGTGTTGAACCTGAGTGTAAACATGGACAGTTTCCCCTGTGTCTTTGGTTTGGGTGTTCATTCTGAAGTCTCCCATGTACACATTAGTAAAATTCCTGTGCTTTTTTCCCTATTAATTTGCCTCTTGGTGGTAATTTTCAGCTAACTTTCAGAGGGCGAAGGGCATGTTTTCCCTTGCCCCCTACAATGCTCAACTGGAGTTGGGTAACTCCAAGCTTCACCCAGAGTAAATGACTGTTTAAAAAAATTTAAAAAATTAAAGGATGTCAGGAAAAGTGAGGAACAGAAAGAGTGAGGATGGAATGATTAAATCGGGTCTGCCATGGTGCTTTCTCTTCTCGCAAAGGGTTGCCACCCCGTTCAGAATCCTCCTCCTTTCGGATGAAATCTCGAGGTATGGCTTGTCTTGATTCACTTGGGTAGATAACTTCTCAGCCCCCCAAAAAAATGGAAGAACGCGCCCTTCCTAATTTCATCTTGTCCAAATCCCGCCATCACGCAGATCTGGTTGACAACCTGGGCTTTGGGCTCATGAGCAGTCTCTACTTCCATTCTACCGTGTTTCCCCAAAAATAAGACAGGGTCTTATATTTATTTTTCCTCAAGAAGACACACTAGGGCTTATTTTCAGGGGATGTGTTATTTTTTTTTAAGTACGGTACAACAGTCTACATTTATTCAAATAATAGTTAAGTCGTCTTCTTCTGGAACATCATCATAACTCTCCAAACCCTGAATTCCATCCTGAATTTCTTGCGACTCTATTTCCTTTAGAACCATTGGCCCCAATCTTTCATGTTGAGCCATAGAGTTGTCATGGGGCAGATGAGAAGGGCTGCTCATCTTCTTGACCGCTCCATGATGAAATGCATGGGTTGTGCAGATGCGCTGCGTAGCCACGCCCACCACTAGGTCTTATTTTCGGGGTAGGGCTTCTATTGCACAAATGCTTAGAAATCCTGCTAGGGCTCATTTTATGGTCTTATTTTCACAGAAATACGGTGGATGGACTTTTCTTCTTGTGTGATTTTTATTACTATGGGTTTCAGAAAGATCAGTAAATATGAGTTTATGTCTCTCTCTCTCTCTCTCTCTGTCTTTCTCTATAAGTCTCAGTCTTTTAAACACTTAGATATTCCAGCCTTAAAGGGAAATTTGTGGCCTTTTGAGGATGTGAAGTATCTTCTGTTCTTGTTTCCTGAACTCAGGTAGGTGTGAATGAGAAAGAGCATTTCAAGTTCAATTCTAAATCTCCTCTCTTCTTATCCACAATGGCATAAAATTAAACGTTCCCTACCTCTTCTATTTTGAAATATCAAGGTTTAATGAATTATTCTCCACTTCGAGTGATTTACTGGCAAATTTCCTAGCCCTCCTCCTGCTACTGGTGTTCCCGCTTGCAAGGAGAAATCATGTTCTGTTACCGGCCTTCGTAGAAACATTTTCCCGTTTGTAACATCAATGGTTTTACGGTGAAACATTACTGAATCAAACTTTACTGCCCCGTGATTAAAATGACCTGAAGAATGATAACGATATAAAGCCTCCAACTCGATGCCCGCTGAAAGTTGCCCATCCTTGAAATCTCACGTGCGTGGCCTGCAGCTGAAATCGCTCTTTTTGTCTCTCTTTTGGAATGACCCACTTTCTTTTTACCTGCAAGATGATGATGCTAGAGGTTAGATGAATAATTAAAATGATATTATACAGTATTTCTCAAGGAATTCACATGTAAGACTCAAAACCCATCACTCTGAGTTACATCTGAGACGAAATATACCCTTTTCAGCATAGAATTCATAAAGTAAAGTATAGGCAGGATTTGACTCTGAATAAAATTTTTATGAAGATATTATAACTTATTAAGGACCTACTATGTACAAGTCGTTGAGCTGAGCATTAGAGAAGTTCTCTATAACCACAGTAGCTATGGAGGTTGGGTCATATTCCCCACTATTTCTGGGGAAATTATTGAAACTGCCTTTACAAATTGATAAAGGGGTGCAAGGTGAGGTCTGTGGCCAGGAGGTAGCTAAAAATAATGATAATAACTAGCCACTGTCCCCCTGGTGGCTTCTCCACAATTGCCACTCTGGAGCACACAGCTGGTGGCCATAAAGATTCTTAGCTTCCTGCATAGATAACATCACCTTTTAAAACCTAGGCGTAGTTTCTGAGCTACCTTCCAGGCCCTGCATCCCAGTGGAACGACTGACCCACACAGACCAGCAGCCCATACCAAGGAACTGACTCAACTGGAATTGTGACCGTCACCCAAGAACCTGGTCAGCAAAGAAGACAATTTCTACAACCCTATGGTTGCGCCCCATACCCAGCCAGTTAGCAGACTCAATTGTCTATGACAAACTGTCTTTAAAAACCATGTCCGCCAAATTCTCGGGAAGGTGGATTTGAGAAATTTCTCCCATCTCTCCCAGTTAGCGCTATGCAGAGCAAATTCTTTCTCTGCTGCAAACTCTGCTATCTCAGTGCATTGGCTTCTTCTTGGGCAGCGGGCAATGAACCTGCTTGGGGGCAACAGAAATGCTAACAGACCTGGAGACTACACAGTCTCTACTGAGAATAATGTTCCTCATCCATCCTGGCTTAAAAGGTAAACTCCAGAAGAAAAAGGATTTGTTTTCCAAGTGCTCACTGTGGTATATTCTACATTAAGTTATACTCTTAGAAGGTGCTGAATAAATGTCTATTGAATGAATGTGAAACAAAGTTTGAATGTACGGTACATACACATTTAGATAAACCAGTGATTAAAATAGAAAACATAAAGACAAGAGCAGCTGCAAATTAGGCATAATTCTAATTTAAAACAAGTGAAGATCATCGTGCCCATTTCAAAAATTTTATCATTTAATGAATTCCCCACTTTATTTTGTTATTCTAATTAGATATATACATAGTTTCAGATTCTTCAAAGATACCCATATAGGGCAATAGATGAGAAACATGGTCTTGTAAAAATTATGTTTTCTTTAATCATTAGAATATTGATAAGACTTCTTGAAAACTGCGACTCTCCTTTGAAATTAGCTGCATCAGACAGACACTCTCTAATTACCTGGATGGATGCATAAGTATATTAAGTAATATCACATTATATTTACAAAGATGATAACTAAGGGAATCTAATGGTCACTTTTAAGTCATGCATACATTTTTCCC
Source organism: Cheirogaleus medius (assembly GCA_008086735.1). Lineage (NCBI taxonomy): Eukaryota > Metazoa > Chordata > Mammalia > Primates > Cheirogaleidae > Cheirogaleus > Cheirogaleus medius. The sequence continues at coordinate 3,326,307 of VBSM01000631.1, read as the reverse complement.
CTAAAAGAGAGGTGGACCGTTCAGTTATCAAATGGCAATAATTATATTTCAGGTAAGACTGAATCATTTTCTACTTAGCAACATTTTGCTATTAAGTTTTATGGGCTATTGGGCTTTGTTTATAATTTTCACCTTAGCAAGTGGCCATTATGCAAATGTCTATTTTATATTCCTCTGCCTCTTTAATCCCTCTTATTGTAGACAGAAATTGCCAAGGGGGGTGGGGGGGAGGAAACAATGAAGGCAGATATTTAAACCATTTCACTTTTTCCAAGATGAATCTTTGGCGGCCAGTCAAGAGGAGTAGGAAAAGGTGATTAAGTTAATTGCACACTTTGCAAAATCATCTCGGTCAATGCTTTCTTTGGATAGAATTATTTTATAACAAGAATTTGTAAATTAAACCCCTTCCTATCCATTCCCATTGCTTCCTGCCGATTTTAGTATTCTCATCGGTTATGTTTTGCTGTAACAAAGAAGCTCCATGACCCTGCGGCTCAAACATGGTGGAAACTTGTCGATGTCGGATTTAACGACGCGGAATCAGATATGAGCTGGCAAAGCAGGCTGAGGAAGTTGGCATTCTGCAGGAAGTCTTCCAGGACTCTAGTTCTGGCCCTGCTTGTATCTGTCACACCTGGGAACACAGAAGTAGTGATGGCTTAACCGTGGACATCCACAGCCCAGCCCGGCCTGTAGAGCGAGGGGAACAGAGAGGAAAAGGAACTGTGTTTCCATGGGATTGCACTGGATGAGCACAATGCACAAAGGTGAGCAGCTCATTTATGAACATACAAGCAGGAAATGGAATGCTTTGAATTTGCTCTTATGCCTTCGTTGAACAGCTGGTTACCTGGAGTTTATCTAGCTGCAATAGAGGGAAATGCAATCTTAAGCCCTGGGTCCAGGTGCCCAGAAAAAAAAAAAAAAAAGAGGTGAGGGTGGGGGTAAGGAGATGGAGCCCATTCTTCTAAGTGAAGTATCACAGGGATGGAAAACAAACACTACATGGACTCGCCATCAAATTGGTACTAATCGATCAACACTTATGGGCACGCTTGGAAATAACACTCATTACGTGTTGGGCAGGTTAGGGGGAGGAGGGGATGGGTAAATTCACACCTAATGGGTGTGGTGCACACGGTCTAGGGGATGGGCATGCTTGTAATTTCGAATCTGGTGGTGCAAAGGCAATTTATGTGACCAAAGCATTTGTACCCCCAAAATATTCTAAAATATTTTTAAATAAAAAAATAAAATTAGGTAAAATTTTTTAAAAAAAGAACTCTTGCTATAGAATAATTAAGATTCGTTGCCATCTTTACATGAGCATGATTGGGGATTAAAAGATTTCTTACAGATTTCTTCAAAGTTCTGATTTGTGACTGATATAGGAGTTTTCTGGGTATAAAGTTTTGGTGGAAGTTAGTTAAACCCATGACTGAAATGTCAGGGCACCAAGCCCCTGTCCCCAGAATGGTGATGGCCAGGACAGAGACCTGAAAACTGCATCCTTGGGGACCTCACTCTGAAACGAGTCTAACCGTTCCTCCAAATATATTTATTTTTTTTTATTTTTAGAGAGTAAACATAACTATCAAGTAAGCCACTTTTCTTCTGTTTGCTCCCATCCATGAAAACATATCGTGACTCACAGAATTATTTCTGTCTTATATTTCCCTTAAGGTGTTTGACATCAGCATCATTGTCAGATATTCTAGTCTCTCTTCCTCTGCGCATGTACAGTTATTCATACGCATAGATGTTCCTCCAACTTTTCAACCACTTTCTTGAAAGTTTATCGAAGTAAAACGTCCTTTTCCCTTTCAACATCTATGCTGGAAAAGTCACACCTGAATGTCATTTCCAGTACAGCCGTGGCAGCCTGGCAAAATGAGGAGGAGCTCTATGGAATTAGAAGTATAAGAAATTGGTTCAAACGGATCGTAACACATCAGCAAATGATGTCATTTTCTTATTATCATAGTCTTACTTTATTATTTATTTTTATTTTTTAAATTTCAGAATATTACGGGGGTACAAATGTTTAGATTACAAAAATTGCTTTTGCACTGCCTAAGTCACAGCTACAAGTGTGCCCATCCCACAGACCCTGGGTGTTGCACCCGTTAGGTGTGTATATACCCATCCCCTCCTCCCCCTCCCACCTGCCTGACACCCAGTGAGTGTTACTACTAACTGTGCACTTAAGTGTTGATCAATTAGTGCCAATTTAATAGCGAGTGCATGCGGTGCTTGTTTTTCCATTCTTGGGATACTTCACTTAGTAGAATGGGCTCCAGCTCCATCCAGGATGGTACAAGGGGTGTTAGTTCATCAACTATCCTATATAAACATTATGCTGATGAAATGAAAATATCTGTCTGAATACAATTCCACTTACATCCACTGCCACGCAAAATAATTCCCTCTGGGAAAGTATAAACGCTTAAACAATGCTTCATATTAGGTACCCATCAGACAGGACAGCCTAGAGTATGCTACAGGGACTAATAGCCACATATTTTGATGACCTATAACAATACAAATTAATTTCTTGTGCATATCCTGTTTCAGGTTGAGTTCCTTTGTATTGTTTCCTTTCTCTTAGACCCTCAATCTGGGCTTTTGGTTTGTAGAGCAGTCATTGTATGGACTGGCACAAATAACCACGACAAAACCAAAGAGAGAGTGGTGAATTGCTCACAGATGTTAAATACTTCTACCCAGAGAGCAGGCATCACTTCCTTCTATTTCCTCCACCTAAGCATGTTGTACAAGTGTCAAAACTTTGGGGGAGAGGACACCCCCAAATTCGGACTGGGATGCAGAGCGAAATAAGTGTCATTCCTGGCTGATGGGAATGCAAAATGGTACAGTCACTTTGGAAGACGGTGGTGTGGTGGTTTCTTGTAAAACTAAACATACTTTTACCGTAGGATCTGGAAATCATACTCCTTGGTATTTACACGAAGGAGTTGAAATTTTACGTGCGTCCAAAAACGGCCACGTGGATGTTTACAGCAGCTTTTTTTTATACATGCCCAAACTTGGAAGCAGCCCACATGCCCTTCAGCAGACGAAAGGACAAAATATATGATACATGCAGACAATGGAATATTATTCAGTGCTGAAATGAAATAAGGTGTCAAGTCATAAAAAGGCATGGAGGAAACTTAAAGGCATACTGGTAAGAAAAAGAAGCCAGTCTGAAAGGTCTACACAGTGTACGATTTCAACTCGATGATGTCCTAGAAAAGGCAAAGGTATGTAGCCAGTGAAAAGATTAGCCATTGCCAGAGGGTAGGAGAGACAGGGATGACTAGGCAGAGCACAGAGGCTGTTTAGGATGCTGAAAATACTCTGTAGGATACTATGATGGTGGATACATGTCATTACATGCTTTTCCAAACCCACAGAGTGTACAACACCAAGAGTGAACCCTCATATAAGCTATGGACTCTGGGTGATCAAGATGTATTAATGTAGATTCATAATTTCTAGCAAACATACCTCCCTGGTGGGGGAAGTTGGCCATGGGCCACGCTGTGCATATCGGGGGGCAGGTGGCATATGGAAAAATCTCTGGACTTCTCTGCTCCATTTTTCTCTGAACCCTAAAACTGGTCTAAAAAATAAAGTCTATTAATTAAGAATAAAAAAGAAAAAGTCATGAGAGAGTGCAATACTACCCCCTATGCAGAAGGGGAAAAGAAATGCGTAGCATCCTAGTATCCACTGCAAGCTGATCACTCAATTATATTTCATAACGAAAAATACTTTTTGAGAAAGGCATATTTGGCTGAAATAACCTCAGTCGATCCCCATGCCAACTGTTAGTGAAAGTCACCAGGGGAAAAAAAAATCATAATGTTCAAGGAAAAAGCAGCAAAAATTTTGAGCAACGATGCAGTCGTCATTACTGAGAGTAAGACTTGGCAAATTTAAGTGCAAAGTCAGTGCAAGCTACCCTTTCCTGATTAAGCTAAGAGTGAAAAAAAGTCATAACTACAAAGCTGTGGCATGAAATGAAAATATCATCACCCTAATCCTGTGTGAACAGTCGCTTTTTTCTTTCCCAGTGACAATAGTAGGCACAGATTTACACAGTTGCTAAGGACAAGCATTTCAAATGAACGTGAAGACAATGCTCTCCCGAAAATGTCATGCGACATCCGCAAGAAGGTTTCTAGAGAAGATGTTGATACTGCAGATGTTGCGAACAGATCGGCAATAATTGTTTTGCAAAATGCACGCGTGGATTACAGCATCATTTTCATATGTTCTGCGATATAGGCTATGTAAACACAATTCAAATTTAGACGTGCGACTAATAAATTAACTACTGTAAACAAAATTTAGTCATCCACACTCCCAGAGTTTAATTTATGTAAATTTGTGCAAAAATATTGTTTGGATCTTTTAATGTAGCAAATGGAGGTTATTTTTATTTGTGGGGGTGCAATATTTCACCAGATAGGCTATCTAAAATACATGGAAATTCTGAGAATGTAGTAAGTGTTGGCGAGTCACATCTGAATCTGCATGTGACATACAGCTAGTTCTGTATTGTCCCCTATACCCCCATTCCTCTAGAATAAAGGCTTACACACATACCTGTATGTTCCAAGTTTTGGCCGAAAAAATAGCATCTTTTTGAAAAAGGAATAAAATAAAATGAAAATGAGATAGAGAAATGATTTTAAATGCTACGTATTTCCAAATGCGTTTTCCTAACGATTATAAGAGTGCTATGGTTTTACATCTTATATAAATGTCTCATAGTTTTAGATGTCCCTGTCTTTCCTTTTTGGCAATGTTGAGAAGCTCTGAGAAAAGATGAAGGATGTCACTGTGTCAGTTATGATGATTTTGGTTCCAAGCTACAGAAACCCCAGCTAAAAGGGATTTTAATAATGATAACAGAAACCCAGATTTTCTTAGTCTGTTCAGGTTGCTATAACAAAATACCATAGATGAGATGGTTTATAGAAAGAAGACATTCACTGCTTAGTTTTGGAGGCTGGAAGTGCAAGATCCCGGCGTGGCAGAGGCTGTGTCTGGTGGGGACTCACTTCCTGGTTCACAGACGGCGCCTTCTCGCTATGTCCTCACGTGGTGGAAGGGGTGAGGGAGCTCTCTGGGGTCCCTTTTATAAGGACACTGATCCCATCCATGAGGCTCCACCCTCAGGACCTCATCACCTCCCAAAGGCCCCACCTGCTAACACCATCCCCTTGAGGGGGAGGATTTTGATATTTTGAGGTGGACACAAACATTGGGTCCACTGCAGCGACTACAAATGATTTTAACAATAATGTCAATCTTGATAAATGTAACAGTAAAGTTCTTGGTATGTATAAAGATCATTTTCATATGGTAAGCTAATGGCCCTGCACCATAAAAGTCTATGAAACAATAGATTGATGATGCCCTTGAGTATTTGGGGTTTTTCCATCTCTTTGCTTTGCCGTTTCCCATACTCACCCTGATGCCCTTCACATTCCCAAAATCCTTGCTGTGGTTTCGGGGATAAGGAATGGAGGAAAATGTCCCCTATTAAGCAGACTCTGACTTCATAATCAATTGGCCTGAAACGTGTGCATTTTATAGTCCTATGCTATCCGCTGGTAAGAGACATGGGGCTATGTTAGCAGATATTATAGGTTAGCTCACTCAGTCACCAACTCAACTGACTTTCCCTTGTCCTTTTTTGCTACAGAGGTGGAAATGCCCAAGATGCTTGATTTCTCATCTAATATGGTAGCGAGATACAAGCCATTTGCCTTATTCTAGTCAGCAAACATAAGCAATAACCTATGGTTGTGAAATTTCCTAATTAGATGTTCCTGTTTCCTGCTCAGAACACAATTGAGAAGCCTGGCGGTGGAGAACTCCCTATGGGACCCAGAGACTAAAAGCCATATAAAAACGGTGGACATAAAGATGTACTATCCACTAGATTTCAGGTTGAAATTACTGCACAACTATAGGTGCTTTGGACTTCTTAATTCCCACAATTATTTTGTATTATTTTAACTTTGCTAATAATATATCTATCATCTATCCATCCATCTATCTACCTATCTATCTATCTATCATTTAGTATAATTTGTTTGCCAGAGAAGTACATAAACTTAAATATTGTTTCAGTGTTACGAGGTTCTCAGAGTTCAGGAAAAAATGAAACAAACACAAAACAACAACAACAAACAAACAAAAAACTCACTGGCTTAATTCTCCCTATTAAGAGAGAACTTCCAAATGAGAGTGGTCCCTTCTAATGAATGCATAACTCCAATCAAGCACTTCCTTGAGGTGTATTTTTACTGGCCTTGCAAAGTTATTTTACCTTTTAAAATGACCTGTTTTACTTTTTAAATAAAGGAATGTTCACATACAGATAAAGAAAGAGGGTGTTTTAATGAAGTCCCATGTACCTAATAGTAGTTTCCACAGTAATCAATACATGGGCAAACTTGAGTCCCACAACCAGCTCTTGATGTTTTATTTATGGAACAAATAGTTAGTGTATAATTTCATCCAAATAACTTGTCATTTATCTAAATACAAGGACTTCTTTTTAAGACAACCTTTACAACATAATCACACACTGAAATTTAACAATAATTCTTTAATATCATCAAGTATGCAGCCTGGGTTCATGTACTCTCAGTCTCAATATCTGTTTTACATTAATTGTTTAACTGAGTGAGAAAACAGAAGTCCCTGCTAGTGGAGGGTATAGATGAGACTGCACACAGTACTGAACCCTATATGCACAACGTTACTTTCCTGTAAATGCATGCCTACGATGAAGTTTACTTTATAGATTAGTCACAAAAAAGATCAGCAATCATAATTATTAATAATAATAAAATAGAGCAACTATAACTATAAGCCAACTTCACTACTCTTGCATTTTGGAGCCATTATTAAGAAAAATGAGGGTCCCCCAAACATAAGCACTGTGATAACCAGGATAAAAGCATCTAACTAAATTGAGAATTTTTTTTTTCTTTTTTAATTTTAGAGTATTACGGGGGTATAAATGCTTTGGTTACATAAATTGCTTTTGCACCAGCTGAGTCAAAGCTACAGACATGTCCATCCTCCAGATAGTGTGCACCACATCCATTAGGTGTGAATATAATCATCCTCTCCTCCCCCTCTCATCTGCCCAACACCCCGTGAATGTTACTTCTATATGTGCACTTAAGTGTTGATAGATTAGTTGCCATTAATGGCGAGTACATATGGTGCTTGGTTTTCCATTCTTGTGATACTTCATTTACTAGAATGGGCTCCAGCTCCATCCAGGATAATACAAGAGATGCTAGATCACCACTGTGTTTTTTATGGCTGAGGAGTACTCTATGGTATACATATACCCACGTTTTATTAGTCCACTCATGGATTGATGGGCACTTGGGTTGATTCCACATCTTTGCAATTGTGAATTGTGCTGCTATAAACATTCGAGTGCAGATGTCTTTTTTACGGAATGTCTTTAGATTAATAGTAGCCTGGGAATTGATCCTAAAGGGCTGTAAGAATGATGGTAAGAAATCAGAAACGTGCGTGTGTGCCCAAAGGAAGTTTTCCTCCAATGCAATCAGGCCAGTTTTGAGCTGCCTTTTGCTCTATAAGTCATGTCCAGGCAGCATGAGGAGACAGTCTTATCACGGAGATGGAATAGTAGCCAGGCTTTGGGGCAAGATCACAGAGCTCCTTGCTCTCAGATATATGGGGGGGGGAAAAAGTGAACTACTGTACTGAGTTCTACAAGAAAGGATTTTGAATCATGTTTGAAACAATCAGAGAAGCTATAGGCTTAGAGAATTCTGAGTCCAAAAGGTGCTTCCAGATGCATGAGGATTTACTAGACACGGTAGGCTTTTTTGTTCACGGTGCCAAAGCCATAAAGGACTGACGGTTTTCTGGAGACCTTCCATCTGCCCTACAAAGAGAGTATTGATTCCCAGAAACAGTACCACAAAACCTCTCCCCCTACATGCACACACATGCACAGACATTCTGGACGCTGCAGAGAAATTAGACTTGCCAGCATCTTCTGTGGATTTTTATAATGAGGGTGACAATGCTAACTACAGTGTTGATAATTATGATGTTGCTGTTAACAGCATGAATGAGAGGAATAGAAATAATAATGATGGCACCAGTGATAATAATAAGAATGTTGCTGTGGCTGGCATTAATTATGGTAATAATAACAGAGAACTGTAAAGAGAATATGATTACCTTTATTGAGCAGTTGTTGAGTGCCAGGCACTCTGACAAGTGATTTATTGTATTATATACATTGTATGCTACAATTTGTATCTGTTACTGTGTTTTTCTCACCCTAACTACATGGAGTAGGTGGTGGCAATATTGTTATTCTCACTTGATATGTTTAGAATGTAAAGCTCAGGGAGCTAAAGCAATGATCCCAGAATCACACATATTTGAGTTAGAGAAAAAAAAAATCAGCGATTTTTATCACAATGTTGATTAAGCCCTGTAGTGAGTGTTCATGGAGTCAGGTGTGAGCCTTTTCATAGGTTTCCTTTTTCATCAGTAAATGCCTGCATGCCAAAAAAAAATATTATTTTTTTGTTTACTATCATTGTATTACTTCCCTTTGAAATCATTTTTATTTTTTCTAAAATCCTGAGAATGTCTTTTATTTCGTTTTCTTTGGCTCCTAATAAATTGAATTCAAGATTTAAGTCTTATTGTTAACACTTCCCAGAATATTAATAGTCTAAAAGGAAGAGTCACGTGCAAAATATATTATCTAATAGCACACACCTGCAAGGAAAACTCTACAAGCTAAGGCACAGATGTCCACATTTGTGCATTCCTACGCAGATACATAACGGAGCAATATATATTAGTTTTGTAAATATTATAAAAGTAATGACATTTATTAGTAGTAAAAGCCCAAGTACGGCACACAAATTGGATGATATTACATAGCAGTTCTGAAACCTCCCTTTTTTCCTCCCTTAAAGATTCTCAATGTATCTCCATGTAGGTACAAAATGATCTTTCACAATTTTCCCTGACTGTATCATTTTATTGTCATGATGTGCCATACTAAATTCAATCTAAACATAACATCCAATAATGGATTTTAGGCTGCTTGTAATTACATAGAATTAACACAACCTTTAGTTGATAATGTATATTGAGCAATAAAAAGCCCTGCCAATAATCCTGAGAAAATGAACATATATTATACCCATTTTATTGGGACTTAGAACATGCACATGTCACATTTTCTCTCAACAAATACTTGTATTTGTTTCCTGATACTTAAACTGTGTCTGCATGATTTTTCCTGTTTGAAATTTCAATGAAACTATCTAACTTATGGAAGAGTAAGTTGACGTTTATTTAGTTTACTATAATCACTCATTTACCATATGCGCATTTAATGTTTCTTGGTTTATTTTCAAAAAGCAGACAGAATTCATATAAAAGCCTGTTTGCCTAAAAAATACATTCAATATTATTTCATTACTTCCCTTTGAAATAATTTGTATCTTTTTTTCCTAAAATCCTGAGATTTTTAGGAAATTTTTTTGTGTAGTTTTTTGGTATATATATATTTTTTTGATCAGCAAGCATTTTAAACCTAGAATTTTCAGCTGAGTATATTTTCATCAATATCACATGAATTTTATCTTATGTTTTTCTAACATTAGATGGTTCTTCTTCTTAAAATAGTAGGTTCTATTAATTTTCTGTTTCAGCAGGGTTTTTTTTTTTCCCCTAGTCCCTGAGTAGTTTTATTTTTAAAAATTTTTCCTTTTAATTAATTTTGAGTTCTATCACATTATGGCCAGAAAATGTGATTTATGGAATACCAATTCTGCCTTACAGCATTTACTATAAATATTTCATTGGCATTGGAAAGTTAGCTGAAATTTTAATTTCATAAAGTTTATTATAAATTCTTTTACAATGTAAGTATAATTTATATATATACATATATAGGTATAGGTATGCTTATTTTCAATTTTTGAGTTAATTTTTTTAAATTGCATGCTTATTTGTACCCAAATCTATTTATAAATCCTACCTGATAGACTCATTACAAATCTATTTATAAATCCTATCTGATAGGCTTGTTCCAAATATATTTATAACTCCTATCTGATAGACTTGTTTTGCAGTTAGGAGATGATCATACTTGCATGTTTTTGTTATGAGACATTTTGGTATCAATTCTGTGGTTTTCCATTTCTGTTTTGTTTAGTGAACCTTCCTGGTTTGTTGATACATTCTGTTATACAGTCTGACACTCTGTGAAACTTCTTACATACCCTTCTCATGATGTGGAAGTGTCTGTCTATTTAGTTTTCTCGTCATTTGTTAAATTAACATTTTTATTGTAAGATAATGGCAGATTCACATGCAGTTTTAATAAACACAAAGTGAGATCCAATGTAGCCTTTACTCACATCACAACCAATGGTAATATCATGCAAAAATATAATACAATGTAATCGTTATGAACTGAATGCTTGTGTCTCCCCAAAATTCAGATGTAGAAGCCCTACCCCCTGGTGTGACGGTATTAGATGCTGGGGTTTGGAGGAGGTCATTAATAGTAGATGAGGTCTTGAGGGTGGAGCCCTAATGAATGGGGTTAGTGCCTTCCAGGGGTCTTGAGAAGGCTGCCTTCTTCTGCAGTGTCAGGACAAAGTGAGAAGCAAACTGTCTATAACCCAGAAGAGGGTTCTTATCAGAACCCAACTGAGCTAGCATCCTGGTCTTGCACTTCCAGCTTCCAAAACTGTGAGAAATATAATTCTGTTGTTCTTAAGCTACCTGGTTTATGATAACTTGTTATAGCAGCCAGAATGGACTAAGACAGTCATGATTAGGATATTGATTGTGATACAATCAAGATTAAGAACATGTCCATCCCCACATTGTCCTTTTGTAGGAACATCCTCTTGCCTCTCACACACATCCCCTACATAATCCCTGACGACCATTTTTATAATTTGTTCATTGCAGCACAATTCACAATTGTAAAGTGATTGTGGAATCAGCATAAATGCCCATCAGTGCATGAGTGGATTAATAAAATGTGGTATATGTACATCATGGAGTACTACTCAGCCATGAAGAAGGATGACTTAATGCTTTTTGCAACAATCTGGAAGGAACTGGAGACCATTATCCTAAGTGAACTATCTAAAGAATGGAAAACCAAACACCACATGCACTCACTATTAAACAGAAATGAATTGATGAGCACACAAGTACACAGAGGGAAGTGAAACACACCGGAAATCAAGCAGGGGGTCTGGGGAGGACAGGATGTGCAAAAACCTACCTAACAGGTACAATGAACTCTATCTGGGTGACAGACACATTTATAACCATGACTCAAGCATTATAAAAGAAATCCATTTAACCAAAAAGATGTGTAACCCCATAATACTTCAAAATATTTTTAAAAGTAGGTAGTCAAGAGACTGATAATAAGTATCTCCTTTTAAATTACTAGAAAATCAGAGGAAGAAATGAAAATTGTTATAAAATGAACAAACAGTTTATGAGGACATAAAAAAAAGTTTTTAAGTGGGCTAAGTCCTTGCCTTTATAGCACAGAGTTAATATATATTATTTCAAGTTTATAAATCAGGAAACAAAAGACTATTATTTAGATAAATAAAAATAAATGCATTGGGGATCAAGGTAGAGGGAAATTGGAGACACAGAATGTTGGTTTTCATTAAAAATGTTTCTGTCGATCATTAGTTTATGTATTGGTTTGACAAACTACATCATTAAAATTTTGTCATTTCAAGAGTTTTACATATATGGTGGAATCTTATGGTATATAATATTCTGTTACTGGCCTTTTTACCGAGCAAATTCTTAAATTTTAACTACATCATTAAACAAACTACATCATTAAAATTATTTTGAGTCTTTTCCTATATAAATTTCTGCAAACATTAACATTTTATTGCATCATAAAATATTAATATAAGACAGGAAATAATTTAGGCAGTGTCCTTAAAAGCTAAGTTTAGAGCATAATATTTTATCATACCTCTTTTGATCCCTTTTGGCATATATCTGATCTTCCCTTTGGTATTCTTGTTTTAAAGGTATGTGTAAAATCATTTTTGATACAATATGCCACTTACTTCATATGATCTTTTTCAGTGGAAGGAGTTAGATATATACTTAATATTGACGAGGTTTAATTTTAGACAAAACATTTTAAGCATTTGAAGGGAATGGGTATATTCATACCTAATGGGTGAGGTGCGCACCGTCTGGGGGATGGACACGCTTGAAGCTCTAACTCAGGCAGGGCAAAAGGAATCCATGTAACCAATGCATTTGTATCCCCATAATATGCTGAGAAAAAAATCCATGATAGAAAAGTTCTTTAAAAATACACAAAATAAAATAAAAAGTGATCAGTTTTAACTATTGAGAAATGTTGACTTTGCCACAAAATTCCATCTTACACTGCTTTGTTTATTGTGATAAAATATAAATAAGATAAAATTGACCATTTTAACCACTTTTACATGTACAGTTCAGTGGCAATAGATACATTCACATTATTGTACAACCATCACCACCATTCACCTCCAGAACGTTTTGATCAATCCAAACTCTGTACCTATTAAATCATAATTCACCATCAGCCTCTCACCCAGCCGTTGGTAACTACTATTCTACCTCTGTCTCTAAGAATTTGGCTACTCCAGGTGCCTCATGTCAGTGGGGTCATATACTATTAGTTCTTTTCTGACTAGCTCATTTCACTTAGTATGTTTTAAAGGCTCACCCATGTTATAGCATGTGTCACTATTTCCCTCATTTCGAAAGCTAAACTGTATTTCACTGTAGGTACATACCACATTTTGTCAATCCACTCATTTGTTCCTGGACGCCTGGGGTGCTTCAGTGTCTTGGCTATCTATTGTGAACGATGCTACTTGGAGCATCAGTATGCATATATGCCTTTGAAACTCTGCTTTCAATTTTGGGGGATATATAAACTGTCAGGATTCAAAACAAGATATCCCAAAATATGGCACTTTGACATCCTGTTTTCAGCTGAAGGAAATTCAGAAAACCACCAAAGCAGGGAGATTACTCTCTGAAATTCTCCTTCCTTTTTTTCCCCTGAAAGTAGCTCGTAAGACCGCCATTCCACAGGGGCTCTGCCCTGTACCTACAGGCTGGAAGGAATCCAGTTTATTACCGTGAAATCATACCCGCTCGACCTTCCCCCCATGCCTGTCCATAAAAATATAGTTTCCCCTGAATATTTGTGTGTTAATTTCTGAAAGCTCCCGCGTCACGTACAACTGATATAAAATAAACACGTGTCACGCTTCTGCCTTGTTAATCTGCCTCTGTTAGAGGTGTCACAGCCATGAACCTTGTGATTAAAGAAGAAATCTTACTTTTCCTCCCCCTACAATACACAAAAGCAGAATGGCTGGGTCCTAGGATAATTCTATTTTTAACGTTCAGAGGATGCTCTGTAAGGGAGAAAAAAATATATATCTTTTTTTTTTTTCTCTACCCATCCCAGGTTCGTGGCTGATGCCCCACAACAAACAAAAATGAACAAGAAAAAAGTATATGCATTATTTCGTGTAAGTTGTGTGTCATGCTGGAGCCTTTATAACCAAAGGAAAACCCCAAGAAATAGTTAAGCCTGAGGTTTTTTTTTTTTTTAATGTAGGTTTAGTAAAGAATAGAGAGTGGTGGAGACATCTGATAGGAGAAAGGCGTGATGGAAAGGTCGTAAGCTGTGTGTTCAAACTCCCGTCTGCGTCCCTGTGTCTTCAGAGATAAGCATGTTCCTTTCCTCAGGGTTATAGGGAGGGCACCTCTCACACGAGAGCCTTTTCTTGTGACCTGTTTCAGGGCAAGGTCAGAAAATTCCCCCTGGGTTTTATGTTCTAATTCAGAGCAAAAGGGTGGGAGAAGTTCAGAGATGCATGTTCCTTTGGTTTCCTCAAATTCTTTCAGCTTAAATTACTTCGTATGACCAGGTGCTGCCATGGTGGGTCTCCACCAACCTGTTTCCTCAGCGTCTGCACCAATTTACATTCCTGCCAGCAATGTACTCTGCTTCCAGATTCCCCCCATGATCAGAGACGTTGAGCATCTTTTCATGTGCTCAGCGGCCGTCTGAATACCTTCTTTGCAGAGATGTGTACTCAGTGTTTTTTTTTTTGAGCTTCACTTCATGTTTCTTGAAATGAGACACACAGATGCATTTGATTCTCCTGAGAACCAAAGACTCAATCACTTCCCCGACTACTTCGACTACTTCCAAGTTGGTTTAATTTTACATGTATTCCGTAACCTCCCGCTTCCCAGCTCTGCTGTGGTGACAATATCAGCCCACTGTGCAGAGGTGCAGGTCAGCAGGTGTGTTATCACTGGCAGGTAAACTGTTTCCCCCAGGACACCAGGACTGTGTATTTCTGTGACCGCTACTAAATAAACTAGGGAAGACTTCAGCAGAACTAATTATGACAGCATCATCGTTCGTTTTTCATGTGCGTGTTGGCATTGCCAACGATGTCTACTATTCCTCAACATAATTTTTTTTTAAATCTTCATTTCAGACAGAACTATGAGATCACTGTTTGTCCATCACCGTTTATAACAAACATAGTTTAATTTATGAAGGAGGCTCCCTTAGCAAATAACATATTCAGGCAATAGTAAAAATAAAAATAATTACAATAAGACCAGCTCAAATCTGACATCTTCTGTGTAATTTGATTGAAAAAATTTACAGTTGCTTTAGATGGTAACATGTAAGAGTGTGAAGAGTGTACACACCCTAAGTGGGTCTACACGGCTGATAAATGTGTTGGATTCTTGAATGCACACCTCTTAGCTTCTATCAGAGAATTCTGTAATTTCTTTCTTTTTTTTTTCCTGGGGAGGGACACAGAGTACACATTTTTGGCTTCGCAAGCCGTGGAGTCTTTGTTGCATTTACTCAATCTGCCACTGTAGTGCAAAAACAGCCACAGGCAGTGCATAAATGAATGGATTGGCTGTGTTCTGTGGACGTGGCTGGGTTCCAATATACCTTTATTTACAAAAGCAGGCAGTGGGTCACATCTTAACTGTCGGCTACGGTTTGCTGAAGTCTGCTCTATAATCGTGTGCAATAAGGATAAAAACCTAACTCTAAACACCTCCCCTCGAAAATGTATTCCAGGGACCTTAGAGTTTCCAATGCATTCATCCCAGCAGATACATATGAATTCCCACTTTAATGAAATTGGCTCTGGTGAAGGAAATCTGTAATGCTTGGAATGTTCAGGGTTTGATAAATGACTGACATATTTGCAAAAATTCTAAATGTCACAGAAAGAGAAAAAAATGAATGTCTTAGAGTTGGTTTGAAAGGGTACTATATATACAACGCATACATTTTGTTTCTACTCATCAAATATGTATTGTAAATCTCTACACTTTCCTCCATTTGTTTGAAGAATGAACTCAAAGTTTTTGTTTCATTTTGTCTTTAATCTGAAATGCAAGACTTTCCCTGATTCGAAATGTGTACGTTTCCAAATTTATGTCTTGTATTATGACAAGTAAGAAGTCAAAGTGATACCTTTGATTAAAAAAAAAAAAAACCAAAAAAAAACCTGGATCACGAATGGTCCTTACCAAATTCTTTATTTAAGATATAGTCTCTATAATCCTAATTTCTCCATGACACACACATGCTTTATCCAACAAGTACAACGAGGCTAGTGATTGCATCTTACTCCTCAGCGCGTGGGTGGTATATTGGGAATAACCCTGGCATTCAAAGGACTTTATGCTCAGCAAAATTGTAATACTCTTGCTGATTATTAAAATCGAGTCTTTCCTAAAATGTCCACATTTTAGATAATGCAATGATTTATCGAATTGATTGCCTTGTATTAGACATTTGGTGCCAAAACTGAAAGCAAATATACACCTTGTTTCCAAGCAAAACAAATCATTGTGGTACATTTAAGGAGTCTGATGATATAAACTATACATTTGAGGTTTTCTCTTATCTTTCCCACTTACGGTTAATTATAGTAATGGATTTTAGAGTAGGTCCCGACAGCAATCTTTCTGAAACTTTGTTTTTATTTTCTAATTTCCAAAGCTATCAAGGAACACGGATCTTGGAACCCTAGAGAATTAGATTTGACCAGGCAGAATGATTAAATTGCCACAGGACTTGGTGGATGTAATTTCTTTCATTTAGCTTTTAAATGTGCATGCCGTAGTTATCAGAATCTTTTGATCAAAACTGCATCGAGTTTAAATTCAGGGAAGAGAGTACATATTCAATAAACAGTATTGGGCACTGTTGTTGTTTTTACTTATATTAGTTTGTTTCCACTCTTTAACAGTAAGTAAAATAAGCAAATTTGAACATTTTTGTCACACCTTACTCAATTCTAATCCAAGGTGAAAAAAATGAGAGTTTTTTTTTTATAAAAATCACAATTTTCCAAGTCAGTAGAAGTGATAGGTTGTGAGTGACTGAAACGTAGAGCATAATTTCAATCATTTCTTGTCTTTCACCAAACCTTTTCTTACCCAAACCTCAGGTATTATTCTCATTTCCGTTGTAATATTATAATGAAGAGGTATAAAATTTTAGAAAGGTTTGCTCATAAAATGCTCGTATCCTAAACCTGACTAAAATTAAACTTCTGAGAAAGCGAGAGTACTCCTTCTACAAATAGAAATTTTATTCAGTAAAAGAAGTATATGAGCATATCTCTGCTGGCTGAATTTCACAGAGGGTGACTAAATCTAATTTTGCAAATAATTGCAACCATCTGAAGGAGAAAATTGACTTCCTTTCCGCTGTCATAATCTTGTCTTCTTTCTTGCCCAGCTTTCTCTCTCCCAGTGCCCTTGTCAAAATTATTTAGCCATTCCTCGGAGCTCGTATACAACGCTTACGTACACATATTGAAGTAGAGAAACCACGCTGCGTGGATTTCACTTCTCCATGTTTTCAACCTCTCGTATATTATCGTATTTAGCAGGTAGCCTGTCTTACTATCTTAGCCTTTCAGCTCCGTATCTGGTGTATTTTAGATGTTTATTAAATAAATACAATAATCAATTATGGCAAAATAAACCACAGGGAATAAAAACAGAGAGAAGATAGAGGAGTATCTATATTTAAGTCTGACCACAGACCTTCAGTCACATTTAACAATTTTCATATTCTAATGGCACTATATTTCTACAGAAAATGATTCTATTACATTTTATTTTGTTCATATTTCCCTCCTATGGATTCTCAGCATGAGGAGAAGGTTCAATGTTGGTAGGCTTTGCCATCACGACAGTCATTAGCTTGAATGTCAGATGCACAACTTGCCTCTTAAGACATGAGCTCGTGTGTCTCTGTTGATTTTTTAAAAAAACATATTAAATAAATTAATCTATACAAAAATAATTTGCTTTTCTGAGGGAGAGAACATTAAAACAGAACTATTATTTTCCTTTTACAATCTATTTTTAGAGTAATTATCTATGACTCATACCACCGTAGATGCACCGAATCTCGTCTGATCTAGGAAGCTAAGCAGGGTCAGGCCAGATTAGTACTTGGATGGGAGTAATTGTGCTGTTTTTAGATGCCAGAAAGCCCAAAATTAATGGGAAATAAATTCGCTGCTTGGTGATATGAGAAAATGTCCAGCTACTCATCTGAATGCATTATCAGATTTTAAAGTTTACTTTAGTTAAGTACGAATAGTCTAGTTATACAGTGAACACAGTTTTGCATTCTTGGTGGTACCTCATCGCCAAATTCATTAGAATTTTGGGACATATATCATTAGTTTTGTAGGCAAATGTCCTGTATAGCATACTTCAAATCATTCTGCTCAGAACAATGTCTTAAATATTGGTTTTGATAGGTGGCCTTCACAATGTGCATAATTCAACATATGTGCCCGTGACAATTTAATGTTTATGTCAAATTACTATTCACATTTTTCTATAGCCTGTATGATAAATAGAATGAAATAGTCTTCCGATGTCTATTATTTTTAGGTTTCTCATGTCATATAATGAATTGGATATTCACCAGTAATGATGATCTTCTTTGTACTGAGTACTGAGTACTTTGTACTTTGTACTTTGTACTCAGTACTCTTTGTACTAAGTACTGAGACAACTCTTCTTTGTCTCAGTACTACCTGGGAAATATTAAATTTAGTGCAAGTGGTTTTCATTATCCTAGTATGTAACTCATAAGAGTAAAAGACGACCCAAAAAGGTACTCTTTGGGAAGGGCATAGTGGCTCACACCTGTAGTCTTAGCACTCTGGG
Source organism: Cheirogaleus medius (assembly GCA_008086735.1). Lineage (NCBI taxonomy): Eukaryota > Metazoa > Chordata > Mammalia > Primates > Cheirogaleidae > Cheirogaleus > Cheirogaleus medius. Next base: position 3,307,929 of record VBSM01000631.1, on the reverse strand, counting down.
AGGCCAGCAGGAGGATTGCTTGAAGTCAGGAGTTTAAGACCAGCCTGAGCAAGAGCAAGACCCCGTCTCTACTAAAAATAGAAAAAATTAGCAGGAGTGGTGGTGCATGCCTCTAGTCCCAGCTACTGGGGAGGCTAAGGCAGGAGGACTGCTTGAGCCCAGGAGTTGGAGGTTGCAGTGACCTATGCTGATGCCACTGCACTCCAGCCCGGGCAGTAGAGTGAGACTCTGTCTCAAAAAAAAAAAAAAATACTCTTTGATAATGTTAGCCTACCATCCACAAGTTAAAATCTAGAGAAGTTGAGAATTATTCCATAAAAAATTAAAAACATGGATGAAAACAGAATGTGTTTCACTTTCTACTTGACGTCATTCACATCACACTGTGTGTTCCTGCTCACAGGAAAGATAGCAAGGTGCACAGTTCTATTTGGTGTAAATGTCACCAGAGTGATGAACACACTTCACGCTATGTTCGTATTGGCAAAGCAACACGAGAGCCTTTTTGGTCAAAACACAAATGAAAACGGATTTCCAATACTCTTCCAAGATTTTCTTTCAATCCTTTGAGAATCATACCTTTCTATTTGAGGCTCCCATTAGGCCAAATTCCTATTTTCTATTATTAATTGGCAATTAAACTTCCAGGTGTATTGTTTGTTAATGGTCTTGTAGGTGATTTAAATAATTAACATCACTTTTATAGTCTTAATAAAAAAAATACTTGCTTCTTTGGCAAGACTTGAAATTGATTTGCAATGGAATGTCAATGTTTAGGCAACTATTGGTCCTACAGAAACCAAGTAATAGAAATCGTTAAATGGATGATCTAGAAGGGGTGATGCTATAAGGAAATAAGCTTAATTTTAGTATGAAATAATGTTATGAGCAGATAGTGTACAAAGTTACTGCATGAAATGGAAACTCTCCCATTAACATGCAAACTGTGCCTTCTCATTCCAATTCCCAAGAGCACTATGTACATGTAATCCAAATTCCAAGTCATAGTCCAAATGACAAATACATCTGAAAACCAATACTGGTGGGCATACTATTTCAAATTCCATGTAAAATTGGAGTGGTCATTTCAAATTAAGTCCAAATTGCAAAACCTAAATAGCCCAGTTAAGTACTGGTTACACCTATTTTTTAAATTCCAACACGGATGCACTTACTGGATCAAATTACAATGTTAATATCATATTCCAAAAAACACTAGCGTATTTGTTATTTTCATTTTCAACTCAAATTTCAAAATCCAAATAACACCAGGTTCAAATTTCAGCTCCTATTATTTTCAATTCCACAGAACACTGTTGTATTTATTATTTTGTATTCTGATTCCAATTGCTGTTTTTGTCTTAATGTATTCATAACAAACACTAGTTTACTTATTAGCTAAATTTGCAAATAACACTTACAGTCTTATTAATGCCAGTGCAAATTCAAATTCTGAAGTAAACATTGTAATACCATGTACTGGTACTATTATGAGTTCCAATTTCAAATAACACTGGTGTCATTATTAGTTCAAATTTCCATTAGCATTCCAAAATCCAAAATCTCTAACATACACTGTTGCCCCTATTAGCTCAATTCAAAATAACCATGATATATAGCATATTCATATTCGATTTCCATTTCCAGTGTTTAAACATCTCTTATAACAAACACTGGTATATATATTCATCCAAATAACAAGTAACACCTGAGGTCTTCTTAATTCAGAATTAAATTCCAAAATCCAAATAGATCTAAAAATAGCACTGGTGTACTTATTAGTAGGAATTCCAAATAATACTGTTGGAATTATGAGTTTAAATTGTGACTAATATACCATAATTCAAACCTGCAATAATAATCATTGGTGACCCTCTGTCAAAATTCCAAATGACATCAATGTATTTAATATTCCATATTCTAATTACATTATCTAAATATTTTTATGACAAGTACATGTGTCAATATTAGTTCAAATTTTAAGTAACAGTTGCATACATATGCAAACAACAATAGTATAACTATGGGTTACAAATCCAAATTAGATTGATTTACTTATTAACTTGTATCTCAATTCAAATTCAAAAAGGCAACTAAAACTAATAATAGCTTTTAATGCACTTATTACTTTAAATTTCAAATAACACTGATGTCCTTATTAGATCATATGCCAATAAGCAAGTATCTTTGATACCAAGCTCAGATGTACATGTTAACAGAAGTCCCAATTAAGTTCCAACATGTAAATAAATCAGACCACTAGCTTAGGTGAACTTTTTATGTTAAAATTCCAGTTAACACTAATATACTTACTTAGTTTATATTTCAATTCCAATTCCAATATTCAAATTGCTCTGATTCCAAGCAACTGCATAATTGTGGACTCAAACTGTAAATAACATTGGAGGTCTTATAACATTAACTATAATAATTGATTATATGTTAGATCAAAATCAGAATAATAATGATGTACTTACTAATCAATTTTTATAAAGCACAGGTTTGTTAAAACATATTAATTAAAATAAATTATAAATAAATATGCTATATTTATTTGTTCAAATTCTAATTCAAATTCCCCAAAGCAAAAAACAAACAAACAAACAAAAAGCAACAAAAAAGTATTGATGCATTTTTCAGTTCAAATTTCAGATAACATTGGTTCACTTAATACTTCCAGTAACAATTTTAAAATTCAAATAAATTTGATAACAAATACTGCCTGATGTGCATAATAATTTCAAAATAAGTAACACTAATGTACATTCACTTGAAATTTTAATTCATATTCCAAAGTCCAATAACCCCATGAAAAAGTCTTGGTGTACTTATCACATTAATTATAAATAACACTAATATATTTATTCAATTTTAGTGTAAATTTAAATTTCAGATTAACAATCTAGAATTCCCAATTGAAATGATTTCCAACTCCAAATAATACCAATAACAAGTACCGGTACACTTACTAGTTCCAAATGCAAATGACACTGATTAATTATTAGCTGAAATTAAATATCATAAGCCAAATAAAGCTAATAATTCATAAATGTGCATTACTGGCCCAAATCCTTAATTACACTGATATATATACTGATTTAAATTCCACTTGAATCAAATGTAAGTTCAAATTTCCAAATAACAGCAGTATATTTATTAGTTGAATTCCTAATTAAATTAAAACTACAAAGACAGACCATAATAAGGACCAGTACATATATTAAGCCCAATTCCAAAATGATACTGATATACTTATTAGTCCATGCATATTTCAAGTCAAATTCCAGTATTAAAATATCTCTAATAACAACCACCGTTGCACATATTAATTAAAATTTCAATTAACACTAAGGCACTTATCCAAATTTTCAAATTACAGTAGTTTACCTGTGAGTTCTAATCCCAAATAAGTTAATTGTTTTACTTAGTAACACAAATTACAATTCAACTCCCAAACCCAAGCAATACTGATAACAAATACTGGTATACTTATTATTTCAAATTCTATATAAAACTGTTCTATTTATTTGTTCAAAATTTAAAAACTAAATAACTTTTAAAACAAGGACTGCTATAATTGTTAACCCCAATTCCAGTTAACAATGGTGAATTGAGAATTCAACAAAACAGGTAGCACCAAATAAAAACACCATCAAAGAGAGCTATCATATTAATTTTTAACACAGAATTTACAGATTACAATGTTTACATGTGTTTTATTTCCTGTGGCCACAGAAGCTTTGTTAAAAAATATTCTTTTGTGTTAAGTTTTATTACAATTAATAAATTGATAGGATATGTAGTTAGTGTCTATTCTTCTTTGATAACTTAATTATTTCATAACTAAATTTTATTTAATTGACCACGTTTTTAACAGCATTTAATAATTACTAATTTTATGTGATACGTATTTATATTTAAAATGTATTTTACAAGCATTTCATTTCTTAAGGATAAAATAATGTATGCATGCCTAATGAAAATGAAAGCAGTTTAGGATATGTTTTGGCAGCTAGAAATTCATTTCTGTTAAGAGGAATTATAAAATACCAAAAATCTATGAAGGCATTGGAAATGAATGTAAGTAGAATAAATATATTAAGATACAATGTATCACAGTTTGAACTCTTATTTTAATATCACACAATAGTGAAAGGCATTTTTCCCCTCTCTCTTTTATGTATGCATTATCGTACTTTGGGAAACAATTTAGAGTTGCCATCATTCTGTGAGAAAATGTTTAACTTGTTCTACCACAAATTTTACCACAGAACCCTTACTTTATACCTTTCACGCCTAATTCTAGGAAATATGCTTTTAACTGGTCATTAACCTTAAAATCATTTTTAATAACATTAAATGAACTAACCTCATGTATCAATGAATTGACAATCATTTATTTCTTTTAATGGACATACGTGAGAAGAATATTTCAGTAAAAAAAAAGTATACCAAACAATCTCTGAAATATTGAACAGGTATGTTTTAAACAAACAAAAAATTCTCAATGATTTCTATTTCGCCTTAATTTCTTAATTCCACCAGATATCTTGCATATACATGAAAAATTTGTTAAAAGCATATCCTTTCTCTGTACATATTAAATATTTAATCAAATACTAAAAATAACATTTGTCATACTGTATAGCTACCACACATACTTACTATATAGAATATATATATACTATACATATATACATGCTGTAGTTACAGGCTTATTATATACTTTCTATCATGAAAACATTATCCATATACAAGTGTAAGAATAAAAGAATTCTATACAGAGTCTGAAGTTCAATCTGATTTGAAAAATGAGTGCTATTGTCCTATGCAATGTCACGGGTCAGAGAGCCCATGGAACAGCTGTTTAGGGCTATAATTTAACCAATTTAGGAAATAAACTCAATCTCCTTTTGGAACTTCTCTGATAAAAGCAAGAAAACAAGCATTAAAAAATTATAAATAAAATTGTGTATCATATTACAGAACTTTTGTCATCTTACTGAAAGTCAATCTTTAATGTTTGTAAATAACAAAAGTCTCTCGGTGGGGGGCAGCTTTATTTATATGCAATTCTAAGATGTTTTAAATGCTCCCAAGGGCTTCCTTTTAATTTCTATGATGTTACACATTTATGTTTTACATTATTACTTAGAGTTAATTCATTTACAGTTATAAGGAAATCAAGCAAATTTACAATTAAAATGCAACTAATACATTTTTGCACTTAATTGCAATTAATAAAATTGGTTGACCTGAAGGTTATGAAATTATTCTATCTATAGTGTCTCTGAGGATCTACACAAACATAATTTTTCTAATATCTGAGACAACATGATTCCAAACAGGTTCATCATCTGCATTATTTCCATAAAGAATGTGTATGTACCTCACCTTTTTGTTGTTCTTGGTGCAGACGCTCACTGCATCATGAGAGTTGAGCTTACCCCTCACATTAGGGCTGTTTTGATTTATGCCCTAGGTGCTGAGAGGTACCTGGATCTCAGGTGTCCATAAACAGTTATTGACATTTCGGTTGCCTTATATATTATATCACAGTATAAAAGTTTTATTAAGCAACTCAGTAAGCGGGTAAGTAGTTTTTGGTGAATACCGTTCTTCAAAAAACAGCAGAACAGTTTTACAGATTAATTAAAAGCTAAATTTCGAGTTCTACTGATTGATAAAAAAATCAATACATACTTTTTAATATAAAAGCACCGTTTTATCTTTGATTGATCATTGGACCACGGGTTGTGTAGATAGATCTTCCTTTGTGGATTTAGGACTCATTTGCAGAGAGGCAGTCACCTGAATGGTATTTGATTCATATTTACGTTGTTTTTAGCCACAAAACAATTTCTCAACCTGTAGCATAATCATCGACTTTCTTATTAAAACACCTATAAAAATATAAATAATTCTTTATGGAAAATATTCATTTATATCATCATATATAAGCATACCTATCTATCTATCATCTATCTATCCATCCTTGCCAAGTGCTTGTTTAGTTTTGGAGAAAAGTAAGCATATTCCAAATCATCCACCAATGTGAGAAAGTGTGGTAAAAATTCAAGCAGAAAACTCATTAATTCTCACTTTGACATCAACCAAATTGTGCTATTGTTTCTGCCCCCCAGGGGTGGGATTCCTGGGATTCTAGTCTATGCTGTCTTCTTCTTCTTCTTCTTCTTTTTCTTCTTCTTCTTCTTCTTCTTTTTCCTCTTCTTCTTCTTCTTCTTCTTCTTCTTCTTCTTCTTCTTCTTCTTCTTCTTCTTCTTCTTCTTCTTTTCAGCATATTATGCTCCCTCAACTTCTCTGCTCACACTATGCTGGCAGGATTTTTATTTCTTATGTGCTCTTGTGCAATCTTGCCTATGCTGGCTAGCAGGACACTGACCCTCATCCTCATTTTTTTTTTCCTTCTTTGCCCTACCTACTATCCAAGTCCCTAAATAGCCAAGTTAGTTTTGTGTGTGTCTCCTTTTAAAAAGTCAGGCCACAATTTTATCCAAATTGTGCTATATCATAACATGTGCAAAAAGTCATAGCTTCTGAGTGGCACTCTTGCCTAAGAGCAAGTTAGAATTTTGGATCTATCTTGGTCACGATTCCCATAAGTATATATTCATCTGTTTTGTTAAACATCATGACATGAAAATGTATAGCAGTTGCATTTTAGGTGAGTAATAATAAAACCAGATGCAAGTGACCATGTTATACCCATTAGATAATATTATGATAGGATGGCTGTGACTACTCTTTCGGCAGTTTAATCAATACAGTTTGCTGATTGAACAATTCCACTGCAGGGATTTGCTTTTTGGTTCAAAAAAGAAATGACAATTATTTGCATTTTGTGAAGGATAGAAATCATAACATAGCAACTGTTTATTAACTGGGAAAAGAAATTCAATGATTGTGTCAAATCTCTATACCCGATACAGCTCTGTATCTTGATCAGTTTACACACCTTTCTATGTCTCGATGTTTCTATCTGCAAAGTGGGACTATAATTGCCTTTACCTTAGACATTTGGAGGGAAGATTCAAGGTGCTAATTCATACAGAACACATAGAACAGAATCTGGCATATCATAAAGGATCATCAATCCCACCCTCTGCGAAGTAACAACTTTGTCTGGGAGCTACAAGGTTACAATCCCAAACTCAGGAATTCAAGTTGTTGCCATTAATATTGTGTTAAGGTTGTTTTGGGTTTTCTTTTTGGTTTTTTTGGGTTTTTTTAATGGTTAACATTTTTGCTGGTCAGTTCATAATTTTGATCAAAACTAGGCTGTTATGTAAAACCTCTAAAGAGAAAGCAACAGTAAGCACTGAGCCATGAGCTATGTGCATACTCAAATGAATAATGGTAGCACGGAGCTGATGAATGTTCCCCTTGCCAATTTCTATTTCCAAACAGTCCCTTTTCCTTTCCTAGAATAATAATAAAACATGTCACCAAACTTCACTAATTGGCATCATTGCTTCCAGCACTCTGATTCATGTCTGACTCTAAAAAGTTGTGTAGTAAAGTAAGAAGAACTGGACTTCTTGGTATTAAATTGTCAAGAATTACTCACAAAAGCTTCCACAGCTTTTGCTGTTAGGAATGCAGCATGTTTTATTAAACCTTCTTTCAGACAAAACATTTCACATCCTGCCTCCTGTTTTGACTCCATGTCTCTGTAACGTAAAAGGTAAAAAAGAAAAACACTCAACTTTCTTTAAAGAGTTTGAATGCATGATCTCAATTTCTGAAGGAAAAATAATGATGAATTTCTTACACTGAAAAATGTGTGGACATTGGAGATATTTTGCAGGGTGGCTCATACAACTAACGTCCTTTTTGTCTAGGAGATGTCGGCTAGATTTTGGTTATAACATCCAGCTCATATTAGTGCACTTCTTTATAACCCAAATAGTTTTTTTCAGTACTTAGGGTGGTGAAAAGGTTTGATGGGAGACACAAATATGCGTGTGCATGTATGTGGGAGGCTCACACACATGAGCACACATATATTGCTTTGTTTTACCTCTAAGCAACATACGAAGGGATTATAGTCTGCAGGGCAGACTAATCTGAAAAGATAACAGAGTTTTTAGAGGGGCCAGGTTAAATGGAAGGCATTTTATTCAAACTATATTTATTTGGAATTGGAAAGTTAATCCTTTGGTTTGCATGGAATGGTTTCTACAAAACACGTTTATTGTACACACCAGACCCTGGTGGGAGATACAGAGACACTATTAACTGTCACGCTGGGGCAATAGGTATAGACCAGAATTAGCCCAGACATCTGAGTAATCCAAGCTTTCTGTCCTAATTCACAATTATGAGGAAGACATTTTCAGGGCAGAAACTCCAGCGCTGATCTGTGTGCAAAAATAATAGATGAATAATAAAATAAATGCAAAACTGGAGGGAGTGAGAAACATTCTCTCTTGATTATACGTGTCTTAAACGATAGACTTTAATATCATAATCAGAGCATCATAATCAGCCCATACTCAGTTTATTACATTCAGATACATTTTTTACCCATGTTTGTGTTTTGGAACCCCATACATTTTTTTGGAGTACACATATTCCACTGCTAGGATATATCCTCTCAGAAATCTTGTATTAAGCTACCATGGTGGGCAAATTCTTCCAGGGCTTGTCAGTTTAAACGTGCACTTCTCGGTACAGAATTTGAAGCATGCCTTGTAGAACTCTATCTAATCCTGGTCCTAAAATGTCTTTTTTTTTTTTTTAACCTGGTGCGATGGATAATTTTATGTGTCAAACTAGACTGGGCTTAGGGGTGCCCCGAGAGTTGGTAAAATGTTATTTTGGGGCTTTATTGGTGAGGGTGTTTCCAGGAGAGTTTAGCATTTGAATCAGTAGACTGAGTAAAGAAGTAGCCAATCCACTTAGTGCCCGGGTAGGACAAAAAAGCTGAGGAAAAGTGAATTTACTTACGCTCTCTTCTTCAGATTGGAAATCCATCTTCTCCTGACCTCAGATATCAGCATTCCCGGTTCCCAGGCCTTCAGACTTGGACTGATTATACCACAGGCTTTCCCAGGTCTCAAGTGGCAGCCAGCCAACCATGGGACTTCTTCAACTCCATAACCATGTGAGACACTTCCTGTAATGAAGCCCATTCTACTAGGTGAACAAGCACCATATGGGCTCACCATCAAATTGGTAATAACTGACCAACACTTGCGTGCACATACAGTAATAACATTCATCGGGTGTTGGGCATATGGGAGGGGGGAGGAGGGGATGGGTATATTCACACCTAACGGTATAATGCACACTCTCTGGGGGATGGACACACTTATAACTTTGACTCACATGGTACTAAAGCAATTTATGTAACGAAAACATTTGTACCCCCGTGATATTCTGAAATTAAAAAATAAAATAAAATGTGGGAGAAATTTAATGCACGTCCCATGTACACAAAGCACAATCAGTATCTAATAATTTATTAATGAGGATTAAAAATCAAGGGCAGCTGGGCTCCAGTGGTTGAATAGATTTTTAAATAAGATATGAGAAAGCATTTATTTACAAGAATGTCTGATAATATATGAAAACAGTTTTCAAGCTGTTACTCCATTGGTATTTAAAATAAGATAAAGTTTTCTCAGTGTGACAGAGATTCCATTTGGGATTATATGTCTGTGGTTCTTAATAACCATCCTATTTATGTAAAAATCCACAATAATGTGTTTTATAACCACCTTTTGTCCTTTCAAATGTGTGTCTACAGTCAAGTGCTAGTGAAATAAGTGGTTTAAAATGGAATAAATTGAAATTATATTTCTGTGTGAGATTTCTTCTGGAAGCAGTATGTAAAAGTCTAAATATATATTACCCTCAGTTTGAAAATAATTAGAAGTATGTAGACCCAGATCCTCAACTGAATTGGAATACTGATGTAATTGAAATAAAGTAGAAAAGCAAAATGAAAATAGAGCTTTTTTCCTTTGCTTCGATGATAATTACAATGATCTCTAAGGATATTTTTATACCAAACCAAATAGTTAGAAAGCTATAAATCCAATTCACATCTGACATCTCTAGCAATATATCAGAAGAAATATAGTTTTTTTATGAAAATGACCGTCTCTATAATTGAATTGGTTGAAAGAATGTATGTTTCTTACTATGTTAAATTTCAAATATCCATTGCACTAATATGGGTAATTTGACAAGTTATTAACCTTGAGTGAAAAACTGAATGAAAATAATCAAAATATATTGATAATAGTCACTTTTTGAAACACTTACGTTCTTGCTTCAGAACAAAAACTGGAAGACAGGAAAGATATGTAAGATAATCCTCTATAATTTCAGGAAATGTGTGGGTGGGTGTGATACAGTTTTCTTGCCTCTTGCAGAAATTTCACAGATGGTGCTTCAAGAACAGAGTGGAAGACCCATTGTTAACTCTTGTTTTTCGCTTGACCTATAAGGCATTTTCTCAGTAATGCAAGAGAAAGATCTCCGCAAGTAAACGGCTGTCATTTTTCTTCCATTTTTGACACCGGTATTTATCCGAATACTCTACTCTTATCACTGACAAAGGAATCCAAGACAGCAATGTGAAAATAGGACACTCATGGGTGACTTTCTATTTATGAACTTGATGGGAGAATAAAAGTATCATTACTTATCTAAGCAGGTTACACTTTCAGCACGAAGAGAAACTGAAAGTTATAGCCTGCCAGCAAATTAAAGAAAATCCAAAGAGGTGGGGGGAGGGGGCATGTTGAAAGGGATGCAAATCTTACAAATCTCAGTTATTATTCAGTCCTGACTATGCGACTTCATTAGCAATAGCCTTTGACACATGGAAAGAAAACCGTCTTTCATGCAATTTTTAAGTGAGTTCTCCAGGAAAATGAATCCGGTAAGTCACACGTGACCGCCACCCAACTGCAGTGACCTTCTTTTTTCCTGTGGTTCACACAAATTTGTTTATCACTCAGAGGGTAAACAAGTGAAGAAGAGTTGCCGCCCAGAGATCATGGGTTGCCACGGATACGTAATGTGATGCTGTCGATATTTTCTCAAACAAAGTAAACTCTCATTATCTAGTCATTCCGGGTAACATGTAATTTAAAACTCCACTTAATTCAAACGATTTAAGGCATTTAAGCCTTTGAAATTAAGATAAAGGTGAGGCATGTATTAACTCTAATAGATATTACATGTTTTGTTAAAAAAAAATGTTTATTTTCTTGTTCATTGGTTGGCCAAATTGGCTGATGCTTAATCTTGCTTTAAAAATATTTTTAACATTATAATACATTTAACATAATAAGATAAGGCCTTAAATAAAACCTGGAAATGAAGCCACTAGATGGTTCTCAGATAACTCTCCATTAAGTCCCTTGGTTAGCAAGGGGTACTGGCGCTCAGCCTACCAAAGGAGACAGGAATCACTCTTTCTCTGACAGTCTTGCAAAAACAAGCTCGAACATATTAAACAAAGAAAGGAAACCATACATGTTTGTGCAGGACAGGATAACCTAAGCAGCCATCTGCCCCTGGGGTGATGTTCCCACCAGCGGGGGACATTTGGCAAAGTCTAGAGGCAGTTTTAGTCATCACATGTAGGGAAAAAGCTTTGCTATTGGAGTCCAGTAGGTATGGACCAGAGATGCTGCTTAGCACCTCATGACACACAGCACAGCCCTCACCACCAGCAACGATCCAACTCCAAATGTCCACAGGCTGGGGTTGAGAAACCTGCCTTAGCAAGGGAGACACTGCCTGTCAGTCTACTCCAGTGGTTCTCAACTGGTGGTAAAAATACCCTGATTAAGAAAGGAGACATCCCCCACAAAGACTGCTACTAGGGAAAGTGCAGTTTTAAAATACACAATATCTCCAGTACAATTCCTGTTGTAACAGCCAACGCCGTTCAAAGTCGTATGCATTTCACAGGGCTGCCATAACAAAGTACCACAGCCTGGGTGGCTTAAACAACAGAAACGTATTGGCTCACAGTTCTGGAGGCTAAAATCCCCAAATCAGGGTGTCTAACAGGGCCACACTCTCTCTGAATTCTGCTACAGAATGATCCATGCCAGACCTGTGCCCCAGTTTCTGGTAGTACTTTGGCTTGTGGCAACATAACTCCAAAGTTCTCATGGCTTTCTCTTTACCTGTGTGGCTCTCGTCCAAATTTTTCATTTGTATCAGGACATCAGTCAAACTGGACTCACAGCCCACCCTACTCCAAGATGACCTCCTCTTAACTAATTACACCTGCAACAACTAGTCAAGTGTGGATTTTTGTGCTCACCTTACCTTACTTTTATGCATAATGTTAATAAGTTGTAGCCAAGGCGAACCCCAGCACTCGCCATCATGGTCTTGACTTACTTTCTCTTGGATATGCTACATCTAATCCACAGATGATGAATATACCATGTGGGGTCTCGTTTACCCAAAGAAGAGAGGGGTGAAAAAAAAAATAAACACTCTCTTTTGTTCCACAAGCCTGGCTACACGATTCCATTGAGCACATAAAACCATGCCACCAATTCGACATCATCACTGCAGGCATTAAAAAATATATTGTCTTAAAAGGAATCATGATATTTCTAGAATCAGTGCCCGTGATATTATCAAGTTTTATATCAAGTAAAAACGGGAGACTGTGGGAGAAAGAAGTCAACTCCTTTGAGTATAGAGAATGTCTCTAAATTTCTGTTCTGACCTATGGTTTTAATATTATCAAGTAATAAAATCAAATATCTTCATTTTTAGTAGGTTACATTTTATTCCCAGAAAAATACATGTCATATATATGTGTGTGTGTGTTAAAAATCTATAAATGTATATATACATTTCTTTTTTGCTAAGCATTATTTTGCTTATAACATCCCATGGGATTTCCCAGAATGGATTAAAATGTTAAAGGCTGACTAACCAACTCCAAAGAATAACACTGTAGCTGCATTTAAAGCAAGAACGCAGGATGCTATCGTCTCTTCCTCGTGTGTTGGAGAATAAGATTTCGTGTTGATTCAGTACATAATCGTCTGCAAGAGACCTAAAGTGAAACTAAATGTACATTTGTGACTATTGCTCTACAGAAAGGGCAAGAGGCAAGTTGTACCAATAAAATATCAGATATTATTATTGTTTGTAGCTGAATAAAACACAGCTGCATGCTGTCACAGAACTACCAAAAGAAAGATGGACGCTGGAAAATTCAGAAGAAGAAATGTGTTAAAGTCTGCTATAAAAAAATAAATGTTAATTTGCAAGATGTTATAGTGAATTTAAAAGTAGAGTTCAAATACGTATTTGGCATTTCTCCTTGTTGCAAACTTAGGTTCGTATTTCTTTTAACAGACTTCTGCAGTTAGCTGTCTCACTTCCAGCAAAAGGGAACACCATTAGGATGATCAAGATAGGATTTCATCGTTCAGTGCCCTGTCTTGAGAGTTTAAAGATCCTTTGCTGGGCTGGTTTCCCATTTGGAAAGTAAACTCTAACCTGCATTTTTCTCCTTTCTGCCAAAGCAAATTTTTGCAAGTGCACAGATAGAATTGAGTTAGAGAAACGAGTTACAGTTGAGTCACTTACCAGACAAATAACAGAAAAAAAAAAAAAAAGACTTAGGTGGAAAAAATAGATTAAATAAAACCTGAAGATAACAATATACACTCTCCATTTGTGAATCTCAATATGTTATTTATGAAATGGGAACCAGACCTAGCTCTTGCTGGTCAACCGTCAGAATTAAGAAAATGCCTAGTCAGAATGAACATGCTTCGGCAATGCCGAAAGAAAAATAAATAACTTCTAGTATTTCCATTAACTCTAGTTGAACTTTTTCCATGTGGTCAGTTCGTTGTATTTTTGAAACTTTTAAAATTACACTTAAAAAAAAAAAGCAATTGAAATAGTTGTAGATTCAGATGCAGTTGTAAAATATAATGGAAAGAGTGCCTGTGCAAGTATTTCCCCGGTGGTAACATCTTGCAAAACTAAAGTGCAATTTTACCAGCAGGATATCGGTTTGGAGGCAGTCAAGGTGCAGAACATATTCATCTCCAGAAAGAGCTCTCATGTCGCTATTTTATAGCCACACCCGCTTCCATTCCACCTTCAATCCCCGACTCAACCCCAGGCAACCAGCAATCTGGCATTCATTCCTCTAATTCTCTCATTTCAGAAATGGAGTCACACAAGATGTAACTTTGGAAGACTGGCCTTTTTTTTTTTTTTTTTTCTCAGTATAATTCCCTGGAGATGCATCCAAGTTGTTGCGTGTGTCAATATATCAATAGTAATTATATTATTATTCCGTAACAAAAGAAACAAACTGTTGTTACTGAGTAGCTTCATCCTATAGATGTAACAGAGTTTGCTCAACCACTAACGTAGATTTTTAACAATGCTTACGACTTTCAGTGTAGCATAGAATTGTCAGTACTATAGTATTTATTTATTTACATTAAAACATTGGCCTATTTCCTGCCCATTATTTGTTCTTTGTGTGTATTGAGTATGTATGTTAGCGTCATGACTGTGCATAAGGCATGTAGATGCTCTTCAACTTGCAATGGGGTTACATGCCCATGAATCATTCATTGTAAGTTGGAAGTATTATAAGCTGAAAACAAATTTACTACACCTAAGCTACTGAATGAACATCATAGCTTAGCCTCGTCTATCTTAAACATGCTCAGAACACTTACGTTTGCCCACAGTTTGGCAACACCAACATCATTGAACACATACCCTGTTTTATAATAAAATGTTGAATATCTCCTATAATGCATTGAATATTGTACTGAAAGTGAAAAACAGAGTGGTGGTACTCACCCTAACCCTAACCCTAATTCTAACTTATAATCGAAGTAAAGTTTCTACTGAATGTATATATCACGTTGGCATCATCATAAATTCTAAATTCACAAGGAAAACCACTGAAAGTTGGGGAAATGCCTGTTTAGTAATTTGCAAAATGCCACCACTTTTATACTGTAAAGCTGGAAACCTGGCTCCGTTTAATTTTTCATAGTAAGCCTAAAAATTATCTTGTAAAATGAATGACAGAATGGATATTTAAAATGAATAGTTTCTTGTATTCAATTTAAATATAAATTGTCATTTAAACACTGTGTTTATAGTATTAATATTTATGGGCCACTATAGAAAGTATTTCTCTGTGAGCACAATTGAGATTTTAACTCCTAATTTAGATTTCATTATAAATATTGCTCAGATCTTTTTGCCATAGAAGAAATGTAACAATAGCAAGGAATAAAAATTCTTAAGGAACAGTTAAGCAAATAGTTATCAGTGGCTCTGTATACCTCAGGATTAAAAAAAAAATACAAATATTATGTCAAATAATTCTCATCACAGCTCTGAGGTGGGTGTTTTTGATGATTACTCCATGTCACAGATGATGATTGTTAGGAAAAACAAAAAAAGTCCAGTAACTTAACAAGACCTCAAGGAAAGTGGTCACCCTTGGGCTGTAATTCTTAGCCCTGATATTTGCAACCCTGTACTGTCCTGCAAAAACAGTTAAACTAGAATTTTCATGGAGAGAGGCTTCCCTGATTGGACCCAGGCTAAAGTATCTTCGAACCTGCAGAGAGCCCAGTGCACAATGTAAGTAGCTCTATTTTTGTGCTATGCAAGGCGCAGGTTTACAAGCACCTAAGCAGCCTCCCCTGGGGGCTTGTTGAAAATGTAGAACCAGCCCATTGCTATGTAATCAGAGTGTGCATTGTGAGACATTCTCCAGGTGATCTTTGTACATATTAGAACTTGAGACATGCTACCTTATACCATAATTCTTAACTATCAGTCTAATTAGCTGATTTATTCTTTCCTACTAAGGAGCTGATTTATACCTACAGAGAGGAATGTGATAGCCAGGAAGCTTGCTTCTCCCTGCAGTCATGGGGCGTACATCGTAGAAGTGCTTTGATCAGCTCAGAGCGCTCAGGTGTTCCTTGGAGGAACAAGGGAACTTGCTGGTGGGAGCTGAGGTGAGAAGGAACAAGGTACATAATCTCTCCACTGGATGGTGGTATGTGCTGAAGTGTGTCCTCTTAAAATTCACGTATTGAAGTCTCTGACCTAACCTCAGAATATAACTATATTTGGAGATAACGACTTCAAAAAGGTGACTAAGGTAAACTGAGGTCACTAGGGTGGGCCCTGATCCAACAGGACTGCTGTCCATATAAGCAGAGGAGATGAGGACACAGACATGCACAAAGGGACGACCACGTGAGGACACAGGGAGAAGACGGCATCTACATGCCAAGGAGAGATGACTCAGGAGGAACCAGCCCTGAGATACCTTGATGTCAGACTTGTAGCCTCCAGGACCGTGAGAAAATAAATGTCTTTTGTGGAAGCCTCCCCAGTCTATGGTATTTTGTTATGGCAGCCCTTGCAAATTAATACAAATTTAAAAAAAAAAATCAAAACAAGCACATAAAATAGTTTTAGAAAAAAAAGTTCTATCACATTTTCTATTAGTTGACTTTAGAGTGACTAAGACTCTAAAATACAAGGTCTGTTGGGAAAGTGTCCAGCCACTGTTAATACAATGGTTTGTGTGATACGGATGTAAGCTGGTGGTTGCCAAGGAGACAGGACTGGGATGCGCACACATGAACTGTGATGGCGTCACTGGACTAGTCAGTGGGCGCTAGACGCAGTTGAGTGAGCGTGCACACCGCCGGGCGGCCATTGCACCCAAAATGACTGAGCGAGTACAGCAATGAATCTGCATCAAATTTTGCATTAAGTTTCAACATTCCTCCGCGGGAACTATTCGGATGACTCAGAAGGCTTTCAGGGACGATGCAATGAGCACAGCGCAAATAAAAGTGTGGCCCAAATGCTCCAAAGATGGTCGAGAATCTGTTGAAAGTGACCCACGTTCTGGAAGGCCTGCGACAAGAAGAACTCCTGAGAATGGTGAACAGGTTAGATTAAGAGTTGCTGGGAGAACTCTGTGAGGTCCCAAGGTGGCTACTTTGAAGGGGGCTGAGGCGTCATCGTCCTATGTACAACGTTTCTTGTATCTTCTATCTTCTTTAACCGATGTCTCTATTTTTCATCTTACATCGCTGCATGTGTTCCGGACAGACCTCGTATAGATACACATATTTATCCTTGAGAAATTATGTGCCATTTATAGAAAACCACACATTAGCAGAAGATTTTGAACTTGTTAGTTATACTTTTGCCTAGTTCCAAAAGGGAAAATACAGTAACCTCATGATGTTCACATGAATGAGGGAAAGCGATTCATTTTATGTTCCACCGAGAGAGTTTCCTATTCTATTTTCTGGACGTAGAATCCGGTTTTCAAGGAGAGCTGCCATCTGAAATGATACTCATTAATTGTGCATGAGCTAACCACTAGCTCTCATTTCTAATTTGCTTCCAGAGGCATACAGAATTCTAGGTTACAGGCCATGTTTGAGAAAATAATCTAATATACCATTTTAGCATTTTAATGCTTTTAGGCCATAAGCAAGCTGTTTCATTGTTTGCAAACATTATATTGGACTGCATACTCTCGTTTGAATCAATAAATCGCAGAACATCTGGCATTAAAAAAAAAAAGCAAAAACAAATTATGGTTTGCCATTTTAGCAGCAAGTAGAGCAGAGGTAGGAATTTGGGTGGTGGGTACCATGGTGCCAAATTTCCGTATTCAGACATTTAATAAGATGTGTACCGGTATAGATGGATTCCAAACTTTGTCATCGGGTAGAGCTATAGAATGATAGCAGAGATGTAAAGCCTCCAAAATTTTATTGGTCATAGACGAGAAGTCTTTAGAAAGTCTATTTGGTATATATGAGTATTTATAATCAGAATGATCATGTAAGTATTACATATGCATCTTATTTCTAGGTCATAGGTAGATAAATGGAAGAGATGGATAGAAATGATAGATGGATAGACATACATAGATCTAGATATATCTAGAATATATATTATATATGTTATATAGATATTCTAACTAAATCACCTATACAAGGTGGATGATTTCTTTTAACGACCTAACTATTCAGTTTCAAAATAACTCTTGGGGAAAGAAGAAATGTTGATGAGTTGCAAGCAGAGCCATGCTGCAGTAATCTCAAATCACTCATGGCGAATGCCTTCCAAGTTCCCCAGTGGATGCCTGAAACCCCAGACAGTATCAGACCCTGTATGTACTATGCTATCTTTTCCCTATACATTCGTACCTATGATAGATGAGGCTCAGTAAAAGATTAACAGTAATAACTAATAACAAAATAGAACAATTATAACAATACACTGTTATAAAAGTTATACAAGTATTCTCTCTCTCTCTCTCTCTCTCTGTCTCTTTCTGTCCCTCAAAATATTTTATTGCAATGTGTGTACTGCAGGTAACTGAAACTCCAGAAAGCAAAACTGTAGATAAAGGGGACTAATGTACTTCTCTTGCCTTTATGTTGAAAGTAAAGCATGTCTCTGCTTAATATAGCTTAATAGTGTTCCTGGGTCCCTAATGGGCAACTAGGGTGGGATGAAGTTCCTGGCATTTCACCTGGCGATTTTATTTCCCCCAAGCTATGAAGGTAATGAGGTCAGACTTTGTCCTTCAAGATGCCAGGAGAGACAAAGGAGCTGTCCCTCACGCCTCAGTCAGTGGGACCATGGGAATGATGACAACGGACTTCATCTCTCCACTCTCTGTCTCAAAAGTCCTTAGATCCTTGTGTGAATTGGTGTCCTGTGTAGAAAGTGGATGCTCACCTCCACGACTAGGTTTTCTGCAAAAGCAAACTACTACAAGTGCACAAAGAGAAATCAGAATTAAAAATGGAGAAATCCTAGACGGGAGGAAGTGTGAGAGGTGTAATTGTGGAAGCTGAGTTGGACAGAAGCTGGAAGTGCAATGAAAAGACCAGCACATCCAAGATTTTTCTCCGGTTTGTGGTTGGTGGTAACCCCAAAAGACACTTGTTATTTTTTTCTTTGCATAACCTTCATTATCTATTCCTCCTTGAGAGAAGGGGGTTGAGAGCCCTCGTGGGGGGCTTTAAGCATATGAGCGCTTATTCCTGTCGATTTAGCACAAAGGTACAGGGACAATCGATCGTGATACTCTGGTGTCTTTATTCATTTTCCTGGTTGAAAGAAAAGCATATTCAAATTTAAGATGATTTTCAAGACTCAATTCTATGCAGCATCTACTACACTATATCCTATATCATTTCACAATCAGAATAACAAGAGCGAATTTTTGTAGGTGATATAACCAGACAAGAGTGGAATCTCATCATTCAGTGTCTGCAAACAATCCTACTGTTTGAATTTTTAGTTAGTATTCAAGCAAGTCTTAATAGATTGGGAGAGAAGAGCTCTTTGCAAGTATAAATAATTATTGCCACTATGTTATTGTTTCTTAGAGTTAGTATTCCTTTTTGAAAATGCTAAATTTCTATGCTATCTTAACACATAACATATTAAAGTTGCTATGTTATGAAAAATGATGAGAAAGACTTGAAATATTGGGTGATAATGTGCAACTTTTATGTATGCCATGGTCTGAAACAGTCTATTAACTATGGTCGAGTTGGTTTTTTCCACCTTCCACCCATTCTTCCCCTTCCACACATAATTTTGTTTATTTGCCATCTTATTTTATACTGGAAAGCATTTAAATCGAATTCAAGCAACATATTTTTTTTTTCCTGCACAAATGTTTAAATTTATATATATTTCCTTTAATCAGTATCCATATATATTACATATCTATTTGTATAATTATAATTACAGCTTAGGCATAAGTTTATATTCTCCTTTTTTCACTTATTG
>VBSM01000631.1:3247926-3287963 GCA_008086735.1 Cheirogaleus medius | reverse complement strand
TTGATAAATTTAAGGTATGGACCTTCTATGCCTATTTTGTTGAGAGTTTTTATTTTGAATGGCTGCTTACTCTATGTCCTCCTAACCACTAAATTTAATGAAGTCTCTACGTCTGTTTATGGCTCAAATTAACTTAGGGTATTTAACCTGATACATGGTTTGCACAGCCAATAGTCAACATCAATGCTCTTATTTAAATCCATTCTGGCCAGCTTTGCTTTACAAATAGGATTAAGATCAAGGAATGCATTGCCTCTCATCAAATTATGTATTTGACCCATTAGAGTTTCAGTGTTTTCTGTGTGCAAAGACTGAGTTATATATTAGCATATTTTTGGCATTTGCCAACTATATCTACTGTTTACCTAGAGTGTTTTATGTTTCCCAGTGATTCAGACGCAGACCAGAGTGTGTTAAAATTCAAACAACCAGATTCTTATTCAAAATAAATAAATGTATTATATTTTGTTACAATTTTATTTTCTTTGCAGATTTGCAAATCTTATCAAGACAATATTTATATAAGGGCACAGTTCTGAAAAAAAAAAAAAAACTTGATAGAGCCATCATAGTATTATCATCCCATTAGCTGGCAGATACTGTCTGTCTTGTGGGTGATTATGCAAAAATCAATCATTTCCCAGGGAAGCAAAATCAGATTGTGCTTTCTCTCTCCATATATGAGCTCACGATTGTTGAGCAACTATTTTTCACACATGTAGCACATTAGAAACTCAAATGAGGTGCCTTAAAAATCGAGATAGACTAAAGAGCTAGCTATTATTCACATGGTTTTGATAAGGATCTCAGTGATGTTCTTTAAACACTAAAGGAAAAAAAATCATGCACAAAGTATCAAGTGGAAAACTTTGGGCTCCTATAGTGCACACAGCAAGACAGTTCCTTTTCCTATAAAATGAAACAGCTTGAAAAAACAGTGAAGGCATGCTCATTTCAAGTGAACTGACAAACCACACTCCTCTACTGCCTCTTGAGCAAAGCACCATTCAAAAGTGAAATACTTGTATTTTTTCTGCAACTGAGGAAAGCTCTTCTGAAAATATTCTTGCAATGTACTTTGCTTCTTCCTTTTAGCCTCCACTGACCACCAACTTGCAGACGGAAAATACAGCAAGCTAGCTTTTCTGCTAATATTGCGAACTTGATATTCATTCTGAAACTTAAGGAAACAACATTTTTTTGAAATTATTGGCTGAACAGAATAACCTATCACTGTTTTTTTTTTTCCCCAGCGCATTCTTGAATATAGGTAATCACTGATAAAATGATCACTGATTCAATTAAACAACACACAACAAAATCAATCAACCAGAGTAGTCTCACTCAGAGGATGTAAACTGGAGGTAAACCAGGTTATGTGTATCAACAGATAGAGGCTTTTGAAAAACATATGCTAAAGAATTACAAGAATTACAAAAATGCATGAATGCATAAGATATGTGTTGAAAAGTCATGAAAGGTATAAAGAATTTTTCAGAATGAAGTGGTAGAAAGGCTTTGTAGAGGAAGTGGGCAGCCTCACCTGAATTTTAGGAGATTGTTACAATTTTTTCCTTATATTTTTTCTTCCTTTTTTAATTTTTTGAAATAAGGTCTCTCTCTATCCCCTAGCTATAGTGCAGTGGCATCATCTTAGCTCACTGCAACCTCAAACTTCTCTGATCCATCTGCTTCAGCCTCGGGAGTAGCTGGGACTGCAGGTGTGTGCCACCAAGGCAGTTTACTTTTTCAATTTTTAGTAGAGATGGGATCTCGCTCTTGCTCAGGCTGGTCTCAAACTCCTGGCCTCAAGGGATCCTCCTGCGTCCGCCTCCTAAAGAGCTAGGATTATAGGAGTGATCCACCACACTCGGCTAGATCATGACAATTTTAAAAGCAAGAGTTGAGGTGTGGTTAGCCCAGGTGAGGCACCCATGTTCTCATTTTTGCAGAACTTGAAGCATGAGGAACTATAATATTGGATTGCAAAGGAAATGAAAGATTTTGTTCCTTGGGAGCCAGGAAGTTGATTTTTATCCAAACCAGGTATAAGAGAATGGACATTTAGGATATTTTATAACCTATATAAAATGAATTAGGTTTTATGTAAAGATCAATTAAAAACAATCACCAAATTCAAATGTATAGTATCTAAAATCCTGATGTGTTTTATGTGCCTTATCTGGGTATGATTTTAAAAATAAAAATAAACCACTTTGCACTGGGAAGTATTACTATTCCTTTTTGTCAAAGGTTTTAAGTTTACTAATATACTGCATTTCAAATGTCTGTTCTGTTTCATGTAGTAGTCTGGTGGCCTTAAACATCCCTCTGCCCAGCGACACTTCAGCTTTTAAGTTTCTCTGCGCAGAGGAGAGACAGAATACTGCAATAACGTAGCATCTTAGGACAAGCCAAAAGATTAATGAGAATCTGAGAGGGCAGACCTGTTAGATCGCAAGAGGTTGATGTAAACATGTTGCAGTAGTGAAATATATAAAAATTATGATCTGATTAGATACAGGCATAAAAGTGTCTCATGTTCATATTTCTTGAAACTTATACAGTGCTCCCTTGGTATCTGTAGGGAATTGGTTCCAGGACTGTTTGCAGATACCAAAATCCACAGATGCCCGAGCCCCTGATATAAAATGATGTAGTATGTGCATATAATCTAAGCACATCCTCCTGTCTACTTTAAATCATTTCTGAATATTTATAATACCTAATACAACATACATGCTATATAAATGGTTGTTTTATCGTATTTTATTTGTATTATTTTTATTGTTATATTGTCATATATATTTTTTTCAATTTTTAAATTTTTTCTGTAATATTCTCCATGAGCCATTGCAGATGAAAGACACAGATGCAGAGGGCTGAGCGTGCTCCCATGTCACCAAAAATAGAAAACAGAGGCAATGTTTAAATTTACTGAATTTCTAAACTACTTCATGATTATTTTTGAGTCAAGGAGATTAAGCGTGAAAATAAAATCTTAAAACCAATAGTGCAGAGACAGCTATAACTTGTCTCCAAACATGCCACTTATGAGAAAGCTGGTGTGGCCCGATAATTGAAAATATTTCTACCAATGACTAAAATAGAGGAGGTGAAATCACATACATTAGAGCTCCGATCTTTCTTTTTAGGTGTTTTACTGGTTTTCTGTCTTGCTGCTCCTTTGGGAAACACCACAAAATGAACATTAAATATAGCCTATAAAACGCACACGTGAGATGCATATAAATTTTCGATGTCCTCTCTAGAGAGGAAGGGACTTTTCTCTGGATGACTGATTTCTGCAAAGAGCAAAAATAAAGGTGGTAGCTTTCTAAAGACCAACGCAGCAATTCCATGCAGATAATTATTTTGTGAGTTAAATCTATATCTAGTCATCCTGCTTCTCGGAAGGTCAATGAATAAAAAGAAAGAAAGTTAACATATGAAACATTGGCCATATGCTAGAGAGTTTGACTTATTATTTGCAGCAAGAACACCTTGGAGAATAATGCCAGGGATTTAGTCTTCACAACGGAAGCTAAGAGTCTGATATCAAGGTGAGTGTCTGTGTCCCGATCTCCTCGTCTTATAAGGGCACAAGTCAGACTGGATTATCGACAACCCTTAGACCTCATTTTAACTTAATTACCTCTTCAAAGACCTTATCTCTAAATACAGTCAGGAATTTAGAACTTCAGCAATAGGCATTTTGGAGACACACTGTGTAGCCCGTAACAGATACTTCGCTCCGTTTTGCATGTAAGAAATGGATGTTTAAAAACTTAACTGGCTTTTCCAGGATTACATACAAAGAAAATGAACTAACATACAACTATCAGATGCACATCTGTCTAAATTCCAAAGTCCGTGTTGTTTCAATTTTATGTGCTTTTTCATTTAGACAGTTCATAAATATTGCAAGGCTGTTTGACATGAAGCACACAAGCAACTGTTTGAAGACCAAACAAATAGAAAATAATGTATTTAAACTGAATTGGAAGAAAATATCACTAGTTAAATACAGAGATGTTTACCAAAAAAATACAGTTTTAAAGATGTTTAAACATAGACACTATTCATCAAGGCTGCAAAAAGAATCTCTTCATAAATGCTAATGTGTTAAAATTGACTATGTAATTTTGCAAACACCAACATATATTTTCCCTTGTGAATTATTATAACATAAATAAAGAAATCTCCCAGTACATAGTGCTTTGCCGGAATGTGGGCATGATGCAGATATGTACAAATCGTATTTAAACAGATGCACACAAACACAACAGATGGAATTTTACCCCTTCTTCAAAACAATAACCAGATAAACAGAATGGTGTCTATCATATAAGTCACTGAAGAAGGTTGTTGATAATACCTGCATGTTGCAAAATATTTTTGATATGAAAATATAGCATTGTGTAGTTTTTTATATAAATAGAAGCCAATTATAAATATTGTTCTATAGTGTACATAAAATATGCATTTTTATGGAAAAGATAACTTTATGATCTTTCATGTCAAATGATATAAATAGATCTTATTATTTTGAATTTCAGTTATATCTCTCTGAATTGATGCTCTCTACATTAATTGAACAACAATATATTGGTGAATAATAAAGCAGTTTCCAGTTTTTAGTTCAAATGTGTTTTTTTAAATTATATTTTAGTACCTTTATGCAGATCCTTTTATGCCCATAAAATCATTCATATACTCAATCCTAGCATTATAACTGCTGGGTCAGAGAGTGTATAAAACTAAATTGCTGAGCTTTTCTAAATTTTCTCCAAAACGTTTTACAAACTGAGGTTCCTTCCAAGTGTATATTTGACTCCTCCATAAATATCCATCTCTTCTAAACACTTGTTGACATGAATATCAAGCTTGTAGAAGATTAGCAAAATAAAAGATGAAAATATGTATTTTTTATTTTAATTAGAACTTAATTAAGAGAAACATTGATTAATTTTGCACATGTAATTAAACACTAGTATTTCCTTTTCTGTCACTTGCCTGATAAAATTGTTGGTTCTTACCCAACATATACAGGTGTACTCAGATAAAATAAATTGAATAATGGCATACATAAGCATTTTGAAATTAAACTGAGAAGATGTCCCAGAAATAAGATATAGCCCTACAGATTGACATATTATATTATTCCCTAAAACATGAGAACCTAAGATCTTTCCTAAAAGGTTCAGACTTTCTGAGACATAATGAATCTCAGGGGTAGCATGTCACATGAACAAGTCACTTACATGGGGTTAAGGTGCAATCAGACAGGTTTTAGTTTTCAACTCAGGAACATTCAATGTTATAAGTTTACAACTTAATTGGCACAATACTCTTGTAATTTTGTTGGTATCTTTTTTTTTTTTTTTTGCAGATATAGACATTGTGGCTGAAAGACATTAATCTGGTTACCCAATTACACACTGTTGGAGCCTGTATACAAACCCACGACTGCTCAAACACCAAGCCTGTATTCTTTGATAAATCAAATATTTGACAAAATTTATTTGGTACCTTCCTGTCCTACAAAGTATAAAAGTTGTTCCAAAATACTTCCAAAAGTCCTGAGGCAACATTGCCATCAAAACAATGAAAAACAAAAGAATGAAATAGCCTAAATATTTCTATTGGTTTCAAAACACAAATCTCTCATGTGGTTTCTAAGAACCAGTTATGGAAATAACTGGTAGAAAGTTTGAAACAATTCTCAATGTTTTAGGCAAAGGATCACGTTTTCTACTTTTCTATTCATTGTTTTATTGAGGAAATCGTTGTTGGTTTTAAGGGCATACATTTGGCGGTCTGGACTGATTGTCTACAGCTGGGTAAACAGTGAACTATGATAAATTCAAAGGTTTATAGCAGGATATAATAGTTACTTTGCTTTGACATAAAGTGGTTAGTGGAAATTAGTAAAATGAAAATAAACCCAGTAGTGTAACCAACATAAGAGGATGCATCACAGATCCTTATAAGATATTTAAGTCTGGGAAATTTAGTCCTGAATACGATTGTGAAAATCCTGATTCCCTGATATGTCTTTTACTTTATGAAAGGGGAAAATTGTACTTGGGGGGATTATTACCTGTTTTAGGTCACTACATAGGTTACCTACAAAAGTTGCAACAAAATGAGAGGGTAGACATACCGACTTTCTCCAGAGACATATAATAATTTCAGAATTTATTTTTTTTTGCCCTTAATCTACCTTGGTGATGGAAAATTGCAATTGCCTTAATCATGAATCCCTTTAGATTAATTAAGTGAATTTTCAAGGTGACCAGGTAATGACAAGGATAAAGTCTGTCATCGTGGGACCATTTAGGAAGAGACATGCTGCCAAGTATCCATCCTTCATCCCGCATTCCTCTACAGTTGTTCAGCATCCTCCTTGTCTGAAGTGGCAATTAAACTTGCACGTGTCTGAGCCCAGGTTTATAGAGAGAATAATTGGCTTCCCCTTCTAACTGATCTCCTTACGTCTTTGATCGGTATTTATCTAGAGGCCAGGCTGAGGACCACGCTGGGGAAGGAAGGCAGAATTGAACCTTCTCTCTGTCTTATCCTCCTTACTCATGGATTGTTCAGATTCAGCCTTTGTCTTGCATATCCCCACAGCAAAACAAAGTCCTCCAGGGTAACTGGGCTCACCTTGCCTAGGTTGCAGGTTGTAGCCTGCATGAGCCAGGGTCCGCCAGAGAAATAGAACCCGTTGGATGGAGAGAGATGCTTGATTGCTTGACAGGTAGAAAGATATTTATAGGAATTGAACAGGGATTCTTTTCTTCAGGGTATGTTTTTGTCTGCTCTGTCAAAGATCAGATGGCCATGCGAGGATAGTTTTATATCTGTGTTCTCAGTTCTGATCCATGGGTCTAGATCTCTGTTCTTATACCAATCCTGTGCTGTTTTGGTTACTATAGCCTTGTACCATAGCTTGAAGGTTGGTAAGGTGATGCTTCCCTGCCTACCTCCCTGCTTACCTCTATATCCATAAATTTAAACCTACAGGATGGAATGAAATTCATCAGATATATACACTGGCAGGTACCTGCACACACGATTTAAATAAGCACAGATGCTCTGTAAAACCAAGACTAAGCAAAATAGAACAGACTGTAAAATCTATAATATTTATAAAGGTATATTTCAACACAAGCACCAATAGTGGTTTGAGAGAGTTAAATGGATTTATACTCTCGTAGTTTTCTAATGTTGGGCATTAAATGGCATAGTATGTTTTGAAGGTTAACTCACAGTCTCATATGGATGTTGTAATCTCTGATGTTAACGCTGAAAAAATAAGGAGAAATAGCAAAAAAAAAATTAAAACAGTGAAAATAGAATATTAGAAGTGTACTCAAACTCAGGTGATTGTGGAAAAACAGAAAAAAACACAGAATAGGTGGGAAAAGTTAAAAATAAATGCCAAGCTGGCATATTTAAACTCAACCATATCAAACATTACATTGTATGAAAATGGAATTAACTCTCCAATTAAAAGACCAATTGCCAGACTAATTAAGACTCCGCGATGCTTCTTTTAAAGACGTATTTAAATGCAAAGACACAGGTTGAAATGTATTAAAGTGGAAAAAAATTGCATGCCAACACTGAAGAGGAGAAAGCCAGAGTAGCTCTACGAATCTTGCACAAAGTATATTTTTAAAAACATCCTCTCCTTCAGATCTGAGGGATACAGGAACACATCAGAGATGCTACTGTTGGCTTTTCAGACAAGAGAATAAACTTCAGCTATTTTTTTTAAAGACAGAGACATGAAGTGTTTCTAAGTAGATTCAAGACTAAGCTGAGTTTCAGGAAATATCCCTTCAAACCATTTCGCAGAACTCACGTTTTGTTGTTGCTGTTGTTGTTGTTGTTTTTCAGAACTCTTGCTGGAAGCAGAAATGCAATGCCTCCCTGTGAATGAGAAAGCTTTCGGAGACAGTGACTTCCAGGTGCTGATCCCATAGGAAACCCAGTGAGTTCTTCACGTGATGTCCAACTCCTGCATGGAGTCGTTTGAGTGATCGAACCTCAGTGCGGTGAAGAATTGAGTTACTTGAGAGTTTGGGGTCTTAATCTGAGCTTTAGTCATGGCTCCCCTGCCCAGGAACTACAGGGAGAGTGAGCAGGCGGTGAATGACTGCAGTAGAGCCAGGGTGGAGCAGAAGAGAAGAGGAGAAAATGCCCCAGGTTTCCTAATGCAAACTACAGATGCCTGACACCAGCCAGGGTACAAGTCGAGGGCAGCTTAGAAGAGAAAAGAAATCAGCTATTGGCAAAAGAATACAACCTGGGGAGAAGATGGAAGGTCTCTGGATTTGGGGAGGAACATGGGAAAAGCCATGCATTCCTGTCTTGCTCCAATCCTCTTCCTCCTGCTTCTGCAAGGTGTTAGAGACTTTGGTCTCCTCTCTTCCTCATGACCCAGGAAATGGGCACATACAGCTTATTTGGGGCATCCTTAGGGCAGGGAATTGTCATGTCTTTATTGAATAGTGTGCAACGCTATTTGTTCCGAGTAGCAATGAACGGAATATCCATTTTTCTCCGTGGAAATTTGGTCAGTGTTTAGAATTATGAAATGCCGCTCAGATCTCCACCTCCACACACCATTGTGGGTGCAAAGTTAAAATAGAGAAGGTCAAATTTAAACAAATTTAAACCTTTCCAGTGCATATTATTTTTTGCATGAAGTTTCAATGATTACTATCAAAAAGAGGATCTCTCTGCCTGGTTTTGATTTATTTACTGCCAGGTTCCCTTTCCTAAGTTGTAGGAATTGCGATGATGCCATCGCAGTACTGTTGATTGTAATGGGGATTTTATTACCTGGAGCTTCAACCAGCCCTGAATCAAATACATATTATCAACTTACCATATTCTATGTTAAATATCTGTCCTAAGCTGTGTTTGCATTAAGCAAGCCAATTCAGATTAAAATATACATGAACAATACACACGATAAATATTGAATTGCAATCTTATGTGTTTATAAAATTACAGTTTTACACATTGTTTTTTTAAAAATATAGACGTCTCACGGAACAGCAACTACCTCTGTCTGCTAAAAGCCTCTGTTGGTCATCTGCATTAAACTTGGAAGGTGGTCTGTATTTGGCCAATAACTCATGGACTATTACTGTCTTATTAGCTTATCAGGCACTAAGAAAAGTCTGAAATAAAAATACCTTGCTGTAGGCCTTTTGCACAAGAACAGGGTTAGGAGGCTTTCCAATCTCTTCTAATGCAATTGGCCAAGCTGCAATTGATGGACCCTCCAGAATGTCACATGAAATATCAGGCCACCGCAGAACACAAGCCAGCCAGCCCTCCCTGTCCATTGCGGTAATGCACGTTCTCTCTGGTGTAGAGCTTAGAGAGTTAAATTTTATTTTATTCTTTTTTTCCATTACAAAATGACGTGATTGTGATTAGGCAGGGCTATTCCCCTCCCACAATAACACGGATGAAATCTCTCGAATTTTATTTTGCAATAGTCCATCAGCCCCGGCCCAGCAAAGCAGAACACTTAAAAGTTTTGTGAGCTAAAACAAACACATTTTAAAAAGTATGTTGATACTGGTGGTTTAGAATTTTGCAGAGCATACAGGCTGGAGAGGTCGCAATTCAATGAAGAGCAGAAATACACGAATGAGATACAGGCAGTAGGAAGCTAAACAGCACAGCGATGTTTAAATGATCAGAGTGCATTGGACATTTCACCGAGGTGTGCTGCAATGAAATTAATCTCACATCAGGGTTATTCCCTCCACGTTTGGGGCAGCAAAGATTTTTTTTAATTATTGTGGTAAAATACGCATAACATAAAGTTTACTGTTTTAAACATTTTAAAGTGTAAACTTCAGTGGCATTAGTTATATTCATAGCTGTGCAACCATCAAAACCATCCATCTCCAAATCTTTTCATCTGTCTAAACCAAAACTCTGTACCCATTAAAGACCAGCTTCCCATCTCTCTTCCCCAGCCCCTGGAAACCACCATTGTACTTTCTAAATCTAGGATTTTGATGTCTCTAGGGACTTCTTATAGGTGGAATGATATAATATCTTCTCTGTTGAGTCCACCTTATTTCACTGAGCACAGTGTGTCCAAGCTTTATCCATGGAGAAGCGTGTACCAGAATTTCTTTACTTTTTATGGCTGCATAGTATTTCATTGTAGGTAGAGACCACATTTTGTTTATCCATTCAAACATCAATGCACACTTGAATTCCATCCATATTTTGCTTACTGTGAATAATACAGCTAGGAATGTAGGTGCAAAATTATCTATTTGAGTCTCTGCTTTCAACTGAGGGAGCAGGGTTACCTATGCAAATATTTCTACTTTTCTGCAACCCTTGGGAAGGTGATACTAGTGAGAAACTATTTTTTTAAAAAAAACCTGGCAATTTGACATTTCTGTCGAACATATATTTTCTCTTTTTCATTCATCATCTCAAATCCAATCTCAGGACAAGAAATTATTTTCCAAGAATGACATCTGAAATTGGTGTCCTCTTTAAGGAGTTTACAAAGCACATTCTGAAATGTTAACTTCGATAAATATAATAATATTTTCTTTGCTTGTGTTTTAAGATTATAATTTATGATGATAATCTGCACTTAACTGCTGCAGACAGCAGTGTAAATTACACTGCTGTATCTCTACTTATAACATGGTAGTTCCTATTATTATTAATCTTAGTAACAATGGCAAAAAAGGAATTTAGCAAAGGGCCATACCTTTATTCCCTGAGCTGTGACCAAGTGGTGTCACCACGCACCTGAAACTTTGTTTCTCTCGTGCCCCTGAAGTGTGACTTCAACTCTAGCCATAATAAGATTACTCAGACTCTCCATCTTCATGTGGCAGGGATTTTGTTTCTCCTGCCGTTTCAGCCACAGTCGAACTTGCCTGTCTCTTGGCAATGGAAAACCGATGAATGCTCAGCAATTTGAAATAAAACCGCATCCACGAAGCCTTGCTCTGAGCTCATGCTTCTCCTAACTTCCAGGATGGGCGGATAGGTAGAAAAATACAGATAGATAGATGATAAATAGATGGATAGACAGATGATAGATAAACAGATGAAAGATGCATGCATAGGTAATAGATGATAGATCAATCACAGATAGATGGTAGATGATAAATAAATGGATGAGAGATAGAGAGATGTGTATGTGTGCATGTCTACAACTATGCCAATTCCTCCAATTGCAATTATTAGTTTTATATGTATCCTTCAATTCACTCCAAGATACTTAAAGTGAAGGGGATGTATTTATCTGCCTCTATCATCCCAAACCTAGAGCTAAGATATCTTAAGCGCTTAAGTACAGGAAAGAATGAATAAAGAGATCATTGACATTTACTTAGAGTAGAGGCAAGACTTGATCTGCCTGAATATTCCATTGTGCAATTAGTGTTTTTCCATCCCAGGTATGGCAAAGGGCAGCTTTGAGTACTTTTCCCACTTATGGGACAAATGGAAGCTAGTTCTCCACCGCAAGTACCGAGAAATACATTATCTACACTGCGGACACCGTGTCCTAACCATTTAAAGTTTCCTTGTCACACACATTTTCCTCTACATTTAATTGCAGAATAACGTTATTTAACTTCCTGTCATGGTGATTAAAATGATTTTTATTTATGATGAAAAACAACAAGTATTGTTTTCTTGATCATGACTGGGGAAAAGTTTCAACATTTAGAGTCCGGGGACTGGGCAGTATTTTTAAGAAAAAAATCTATTGTATAGGAGTGGGCAGTGATAGCAATAGCTTGAAATATAAAGATGTGTTTGTTTGCTGTGTGGTAAGACTGATCATTATTTTGAAGGACATGTATGGTCCCTGCAAGAATTGTTTCTGCTGCAAAGACAGTCACACTTGATATTCAAGCTTCGCAACTTATTAACATGAGAAAATAATCATTTTTTTTTTGCCCTGGAAATAGAAATACTTTTTTTTATATACTTAAGCAAATCCTATGGATTCTCTCAGTCAAGAACAGCTATGACCTAATCCAAATGCTTCATCTTTAATGTATAGTATTGCTCAGTTAGAATTATTTACATTCCTTCTACCTCTCTTCCCTTATTTTCATCCACACCTACAACCACTGACTGAATCTGTAGCCTGACATTTTCTTTCTCGCTACCACTATTTTAGAAGATTTCTGAAAAGTCCTTGTACCTCTAAGTTATCATTCATTCCCTCATATCCAACTCATTTTTTACACCATGCTCAGAGTGATCTTCATAAACCAAAAATCTGGCCCTATTTAATAAGAGTTATCAATAATTCATCAATGACGACAACGATTGCTTTGTGTCTATCAACTTTCCACTTTTTTTTCCCTTTTATAAGAGATCTTTCCCTTTGTTTTGTAGAGAATATGTCATTCCAGCTAAAGGATATATTTTCAGCTTCCCTGGACTCTACTTATGCACATATACATAGATTGTGGCAGATAATGTACAAGCCAATGTGAAAAGCATACATTTTGCTTGAAGTACATGGACATAAGTCTTCTTCCTCTTCACTCTCTACATTTTCTCTTCATGTAGTTGCCCTGAAGCTTCCTTCTTGAAGAGGAGAACCACCCCTTGGACAAGCTCAGAGCTACAGCGTGAAATGGAGAGGATTGAGGGGTAGATGGGACTGCCCACCCTGGAGTGTTATGGGAGAGCCAAAGGTCTTTCACAGTTGAGCCACTCTAGTTGTGTGTCTCTCTTTGCAACAGCAGTCTAGCCTCTCTTCTAAGTAATACTCCAAATTTCCCTTGTCTGCAGGAGATGTTCTATCCTTAGCCTGGCATGCAAAGATAGTCACCATCAACAATATACCATAGCACAATTGCTGTGATCTGTGCATCTTGCTCTGGACAATAACGTGGGAGCAGATTTGATGCACGTGAGTTCCCACCAGAAGCTTCCGAGCTGGTGCATGTCTTTGCCAGTTTCCTTCACTTTCTCTCTGCCATAAAAAAGAAATGTCCCAAACCGAGGTTGATCCTTACAACCCCCCTCCCCCACCATGTAGCAACAGTCAGATATAAGCCATCTTGGAACAGGCTTCTAAATTTTGAGGGTTGTGTGTCAGTCACTGCTCCATTTTCTAGCTAAAGTAGACTAATGCAATTATTGAAAACAATGCAAAATGAAATAAAATAAAAAAGAATGTTGAAGGTCATCAAGCAGGAAGACTTTTGTGTTTTTCTTTTGAATTGCATTAATGTTGAGTGTAGGCAGATATTTAGAAGAATGTACTTTTGGTTAGAAAACTACTATCTTAGTTCAAGTTCCCCCCAAACATATCCTCAGGCAAGGATGCTTGTGCAGGTGACCGGTTAAGGAATTACTCCAAGGAGAAACAGGAAGTGGGCTGAGGAAGGAGAAGATGCGAGAGGAAGAAACTTAGGGAGGGTCAAATTTTAGACAATGTATCACAGACTTCCTGGGCATGTTCAGTTTTCCCCTCTGTTATTGATTGCTATGTAAAGAAGAAAATGTGTACGGGAAGAAACTACAAGAATGGGACTACAAATTAGCCCCTGGGCTTTCTACTTTACACTTGTGGTTCATTCATAGACCAGTTGACTCATCAGAAGTCTGGATGTTTGAGAGATGTTACTTTTCTGATTCTTGACTTCCTCTTGCTTCCCAACACAGTCCTTATTGCAGCCGTTGGAGAACTTTGCAGAATATTAATAGATCATTCCCAATGTCTTCTTCCATTTTCCCACCAATTTCTCATGTTTAAAAAAAGTTACATGGAAATGGAGACCATTCTTCTAAGTGAAGCATCACGAGAATGCAAAAACACCACATATACTCACCATTAAATTGGAGCTAATCAATCAACATCTATGTGCACATATGGAAATAACATTCATCGGAAATCAAGCAGGTGGGAAGGGGAGGAGGGGATGGACAAATTCACACCTAACAGGTACAGTGCACACCATCCGGGGGATGGGTACACTTAAAGCTATGACTAAATCTGTACAAGGGCAATTTATGTAATGGAAATGTTTGTACCCCCATAATATTCTGAATTTTAAAAAAAATTACGAATTTCCTATTTGAAGTTGTAAGAGGCTGAGTTAGGATTTGCTAGCCAGACACTTATTTAAATCAGATATGCAGAAAGTATTTTGGACAGCATTACAGGTTTCAATGCCTTGGATTTTTTTCCCCAAACATGGTGTTATACTATCTTTCAAATATGATATTGCTTTCATTTTATGAAGAAATAGTTAGCCTCCAGTGATCATCGCACCCTGAGGAATTTCCACTGATGGATCCTGAAATTCTGTCTCAATTAATGAAGATTGAATGAATGCAATAAACAGCAATATTTTTTAAAGGACCCTTTTCTTCAGAGCTGCTAGAAATTTGTGAGATTGATGTGTGCAGAATTTTGGAAGGTGCCACCTTGCACGACTACTAAATGAGAGCCATTTTTCTTTTATTAATTTGATGTCAGTTTATTAAAAAAGAATCATTCTGGTCATAAAAATTCATTAATATTAATACTGCATAAAGAACAGAAACAGCTGGATGAGAATTCGGTGTAGACTCACCTTCGGAGTTGAAATTACTGGCTGTGCTCACATTGATAATGAGAAAAACGTGTGTAATTGCTACAGATGAACAGATTTCATATTTCCACAGCTTCTTGGCAATACTCTGTGAACAGTTCTGTATTCAGCTTTTTGCATCTGAAGATCTGGAAAGACTGAAAGTAGAAGCAATTTTCTACCCCCTAGTTCTTGTTATTATAATCAAATTACCTAAACCATTCAGACAAAATATAATTGAGAGTTTAGAGGTATCCAGTTAATCATAGCCATTCTCCAAATTAATGGGTACGAATGATATTAAGGATAAGAAAATTATATATTCTTAGGAAAATCAAATAATAAAATGGAGAACAAACATGCGTGTTTTATGGATCAATATTAATCAATACATCTGTCTTTGTAACTAGACACATAAACGTTTATGCATGAACTCTCCAATGCATGTTTCCCAGCTCTGTGTGTCTGTGTGTGTGTGTGTGTGTGTGTGTGTTTATGTGCACGTGCATGTGTGTATACATCTCGGGAAGAAGCTACACTTACAAAAATCATTTAAGTAATTCCATTTCATCTAAACAACTAACCAAGCAGCTACGTTTTCTAGCCCCAATACAATTTCCTTTCTATTGTGACTCTTTCTTATAAATATTATATGAAACCATCCAGAGTTATGGAAATCAGTTTTAGAAAAGGAGTAAGTATAACTTCCACACGTGAATAAGGATTTGGTGTCTTCTCTTTCCAGGGCTACCTACTTTCTGTAGTTTCTCTATCCTGAACATTACGTCTCCATGGGGAATACAGCGGCCCCTGCATGCATCAATCACTGAGAGAGGTGGAAGTTGTAATTCACTTATCTACGGAATGTCTTTAAAGTTTGCCTTCAGTCCATTTTCACAGGAACTCAATTTTGAGTTCTTTTTATGCAAAGTCAGTTTGACAAATGTATTTCATTAGTATATATTTATTTGTGCTCTTGTGGTGGTTTTCATGACACGGTTTTGAAAGGAGAAATGTACACACCTGATGAGCTTCCACAAATAGACTGGAATAAAATGCCATCATTTCCCTGTAGCCACTTAAGAAGAATTTTTTAATGCCCCTGTCTCTGACGTGGTCCGTATCAGAAATGCAGGGATGTTTTCTGCAAGGGAACTGTGGTTTGTTTTTCCCTGGAGTTTTGTTAGAGTGAATCTGGACATGACTTGAATTAAATAGTCTTGATTTGTTTTTCAAATTCCAGAATGCTTTGCAGAAAGTGTTTTATTTTGCATATATATTGTGTGTGTACATATATAATGTATAAGTGCATATGTGTATATATGTATCTATTTCTATGTATCTATACATTTATACATATGTATGTATCCATGTGTATAAGTAATTGGTCATAAACAGATGCATGATAGTACTCACTGGATGTCATTTTAGCAAATAGCGTCTTCAAATGATTTCAATGTATAATCCGATTATTTAAATGTGAAATGATAAAGCCTTAAGAAAATCCTACTTTAGAACATATGATTGGTTAAGGCTGTTCATAAAACAACAGCATAATCAGAAGCTATGAAAGAAAAAAATACACTTTTAAATGTCTGCAGGTAAAATTTTCTTAAACTGGGTTTTAAAAAAGGAGCAATTGAAAAACAAGGGAAAATCTTGGGGATATATAAATTGACCAAGTGTTAATTTCCTTAATAAAAGCAAAAGGAGTTTTTAAACTCAGTATGAAAAATATCAACAATCATCTGACAGAATCTTGCATCTATTGATGTACCTCGTAATAAACCTCACAGTCAAGTACTCAATCTTTATTTTTTTAACAGATGAAAAAAGAAGATTTGATCAAGTAAAATAAATCTCTCAAGATCAAATCACTTGTAAATGGAGTGGCTGAAATGTTAATCCAGGTGGTCTAACTCCAGAGTCAAATTTCTTCGTCATTCACATATATAGGCAATGCACATGGGTGAGTATATCTACATAGATGTATATTGAGTAGTTACATCTATGATGACTATAAATACACATATGCACATTGAGCATATATATGCTCATCCATGTGTTTTGCATATATATGTATATGCATAAACACATACATACATATTATGGGTACATATATCCAAATTTTATACACACACACACACACATAGGGGGATTTTCAAGTGTACATTTTAAATTAAAAGACAAGGTTCAGCTAAGTGTACTTAGAGCTAATGCTTCTGTGTTCTGTTCGACACACCTGCACACACATGCTTTCATTTTGTTATGGTGTTAGAGTGATTCACAACCGATGAAAACATGGATTCTTTCCAGCACAGAATGGATGATGAGGCAATTTTTTTTTTGTAGTTCATACTCAAAAACTAACTCTTCAATTTAAGAATGCAATTTTACGAAAAATGCATTAACTGGCTTTAACACTTTTTCAAGAAACTTAGCATGCTATTTTAAATCAATGTTACCTAAAATTTTTTGACGTTTTTATGCCATGCATTTTTTTGAAATACATATATTTAAATATCTTCCTATAAATATTACACATACCCAGGTTGTATTACATTTGTCTTCAGTCCTTTTAGTACTGACCTCCTAAACTCTGCTTGATACTGAATTCTTATTCCTAGCAGTATTTAATTAACCTTTCCTGACTAGAATTCTAATTTTGATTCTACAACCTTGACAAGGCTTTTTGGAAATCAAGATTCATTACATCAGCTTCTTCAGTGTTCTACCCTTAGAGAAAATAGGAATATTGTTTTAAAGCTCTCTCTTCCATCCTTCTGTAAAAAAAAAAAAAATTAAAAATAACAAATGTAAGGAAAATTTTCTAAAAATAATGGAAAATAAAACATTCACCCAGGCCAACATCGTCTCAATATTGCCTCCCTCCAAGTTATTGGTGTAGAGATTATAAACTATCCTCATGAAGACACAGACAAAGGCTATTGTTTCCTTCAAGAAAAAAAGTTAATTGGTTATGACAATTAAACAGCCTCTAATGCTGAGTTGAATACTTACTTTATTGGTGGACAATATACATAATAAAAATCTGTATCATTATAGCTTATGCAGACATTGAAGATAAGTTTGCACAACTCCTTCATTTTTATAGAATAGGAAACTTCCTAATTTGAGACTCAGAGTAGCTGCCCATTAGGTTGAGAGGTACTTAGCAAATAAAAAATTGACAATTGAAAATAACCAAGTTATTTACTCTTGTTTTAACTCTCTCCTGCATTGTGTTGCTTCTGACAGATTGAACTAACTAGAATAACAATGATAATAGATTCCAATTCATTGGTGCACACTGTTTTACATATTTAATGGTATTCGCAGTTTTTCAATAATCCTACAAGGAAGATGTGATTATTCCCATTTGACAGATGCAAACACTGAGTTGCACAAAGACCCATAACTTATTCAAACACCCAGAGCCAAAAAGGTTTGCATGATGGAAAAAGCAGAAGCCATTTCATTTCAAAAACCAGGATGTAATTTTTGTAAATACTAAAGAGTCGATAAAATATTCTGTGGCATTTTATGAAGGCAGATTTTGTTATTGATCTTTTCTTCCAACTTCCATCATCTTGCCATTATTTTACTCCAGTGCACAAAGAA
Source organism: Cheirogaleus medius (assembly GCA_008086735.1). NCBI lineage: Eukaryota > Metazoa > Chordata > Mammalia > Primates > Cheirogaleidae > Cheirogaleus > Cheirogaleus medius. The sequence continues at coordinate 3,269,724 of VBSM01000631.1, read as the reverse complement.
TGTTTATCATTTTATTCTATCCCTCAAGCTATTAACTAAATCCTAATGGGATTATTTTCCCTCCAACTAATTTGTAAGTCTTCATGTAGTATATGTTTTAGAAATGTCTTTGATAGTGAGAAATAAATCATGTTCTTCGCATTTGGAAATCTATCATGTTTTTTTTTTTTTTACTTTCAGAATATTACAAGGGTACACATGCTTTGGTTACATAAATTGTATTTGTACTATTTGAGTCAAATTCACAAGTGTGCCCATCCCCCAGATAGTGTGTATTGTACCCATTAGGTGTGAATTTACCCATCCCCTCCTCACCCTCTCACCTGCTTGATTTCCGATGAATGTTATTTCCTTATGTGCACATAAGTGTTGATACATTAGTTCCAATTAAATGGTGAGTGCATGTGGTGTTTGTTTTTCCTTTCTTGTGCTATATCACTTAGCAAAATGGTCTCCAGCCCCATCCAGGATAATGCAAGGAGTATTAATTCACCAGTTTTTATGGCTGAGTAGTACTCCATGATATACATATACAACATTTCATTAATCTACTCATGTATTGATGGACACTTGGGTTGATTCCATATCTTTGCAATTGTGAATTGTGCGGCAATAAAAACTCAAGTGCAGTTGTGTTTTTCATAGAATGTCGTTTTTTCCTTTGGGTAGATGCCCAGTAGTGGGATTGCTGGATCAAATGGTAGTTCTACTTGTAGCTCTTTGAGGTATCTCCACACTACTTTCAACAGAATTTGTACTAGTTTGCAGTCCCTGTCTCTCCACATCCCCGCCAGCATTTGTTGTTTGGAGACTTTCTGATAAAAGCCATTTTCACTGGAGTTTAGTGAGACCTCACTGTGGTTTTGATTTACATTTCCCTATCATCTCTTTTTTACTTTTTTAATTTTAATTTTAGATTTTTGTTTGTTTTTAAAGTAATAAGATAGCATGGAATCTATCATCTCTAGAAGAGCTAAACATACTGGCTGACCTACCTGGCATGCATGCATTCACCCACTCATCCAGAAAATGTTCAGGGAGCAAGTACGGTCTTCTAGCTCCGGGCTCTGCCGTGTACAAGGAATGTCATTTACGGCATGGTTTATCATGGCCGGAATTACGCTACCCAGAACACTCTCATTACCTTAATCTCATGTATGAAAATAGGACTTGACATCTCTTGGATATTTATCTTGACAGCTCACTCCCTAAGTGGTCCAGTAACATTTTTTTTCCCCATGCAATTTTAGAAATAAGAATAAGGTAACTGAAGGTATTTCAGAAATGGAGCCCATGCAAGCAGAAAGTTTGTGAAGGCACGGCATTGTTCCTAGATGTGAATCGTGCTAGCATTGCAGCATGCTGTTTTTTGGTAAACATGATTCCATTCCTGTGTGTGTGTGTGTGGAGGCTTTATCCTGTCATTTGCCATTAGCGCTTAGGACAGACTTTTTGTAGCTGCTGCCTGGGGCTTGTTGTCAATCTTCAGAAAGATAGGTGGTTCCACTTGCTGTCATCGGATGCTGCCCTGAGGGTACTCAGCAAAGCAGTGTTCCCTTTCTTGGTACCACCCAGCGATGCTGGAAACTGTGCTCATATAGGATCCACGCCCACTGCAAGGTTAATGCTTTACAGAAACATTCATCCCCTGACTTCACTGCTTGTGTTTTCCTGGGAAGATGATAACATTGTTTGCAAATCCTATCTCACCATAACTTCCCCACATTCCCTGTGTTTTTCTTTAATGTATGTTTGCACACCTCTTATGTTAAGGTAAACACAATACTACAAACTGTTACCTCTATCCACATAGCAATTCACAAATTATGACTCGAATTTTATGCATACAAATTTGTGATAGCCACCCCCCCAAAAAATCTTTTAAATATTAAAGCTGCATCTCATTGACAAATAAAATGGATCTATAAATATTCAACATCATAAATAGTTTTATGGTGAGTTATAGACAAACGAATTAACATCGTTCATGCCTGCAGTTTAATGTGAATATTTGTGTAGTTAGAAAAACAGATCCAAATGGACTTTGATGACCTATTGCAATTGGGCAAGATTTAAAATGCAAGAGAGAAAAAAAGTGGAACTTCGTAAATGAAGAAGAGAAAGAGGGCTTCTATGAAACAGGGGAATAGGAGGGGCTTGTTTTAGTGGAATGCTCCGCTCGAGGCGTGCACTGAACCACACTAGGAATGCAAAGAGACATCGCCAGACCAGCACTCAGAACTGTCACTAAACTCACATGCTCTGGCAGCACAGCATCAACAATGAATGATTAGATAGTGTTGTCAAAAATGGACTTTTTTTTTTTTTGCTATCCTAATTGCAAATTTTTCCTTAAAAATTTAATGCAGTGATATATGTCTTTTTGAAAACTTAGAAAATTCTAAAAACAAAAGTCCATACACATACTCCCAGAGATAGCATCATAAACATTTTGCTAAATCTACTTCCATTGTTTTGCACTTGTGCAAACAAATACATACACACGCAGTTGTTGTTGATGCTTTTACGTAGTGGAAATTGTACTTGGTGTTAGATATATTAATCAGATTTACATGAAAGTATATAAATGCATGTAGGGAATTACACAGACCTTACATTTTGGTTGGATTTATGGGTGTAAACACCCACCTAGGTTGAGGAACCAGAGTAACCACTGATTTGTTAATATAAGGCCACCTCATGGTGACACTTCGTAGATTCCCTGACATCTTCCCCTCAAAAACCACCATTCTGACATTTAACATCAAATTATAGTCCTGCCTGGTTTTGAGTTTCATATAAACGAAATCATATGGTACGTTCTCTTTGTCACTAGTTGCCTTTTTTTCCACATGATGTTGGTGACACTGATTTGGTATGTAGAGTGTAGCAATAGATTAGTCATTTTCATTAGTTTAGAGATTCCCTCATATGAACAGCAACACTTTATTTATCTACCGCAATTTTAATGGACATCTGGGTGTTTTTCCCACTTTTTAGCCATTGCATATAGAGAAGCTATACAGATGATTAAATTAATTTTGTGTGTCTGTGTGCGTTCATGCGTATATGTGTAGACATATGGACATACACACCTTTTGGTTTATACCAGGAGGGTGAATGCATCTACTCAGATTTGGTGGATGTTACCAGAGAATTTTCCAAAAGTGCCGCACCATCAGCAGTATTTGCGAGACCCGGTGGCTTTAGTTCTCTCCAGCACTTGATACTTTCCGACTTTGTTTCATTTTTGCCATTTCAGTGGGTGTGCCAGGTTACTTCATTTTGGTTTAACTGGGAATTTCCACTGTGGTTAATGAATTTGGACTTTCTCACATGGTTCTCGGGAATTTGGTCATGCTCTTCTATAAAGTGTCTGTTAGACGTGCATTCCACCTTTTTGATGAACTGTGTCTTCTTCATACTGATTTGTAGGAGTTTTTAAAGACTCTGCATAGAACTACCCTTGTTGCAGATTTAGAGCAATTTATGCATTTTGAAAACATCATATAGATAATAAATACAGGGTGTCCCAAAAGTCACCATACACAGGGAAAATGGGAAATTGTAGCTAAATGCACCTGTATTTAGAAAATATTCATTACAAAATTTTATAATTTTTTCTCCTTTTTGATAGCTTGTGCAAAAAAAAAAAAAAAGGGTGGGGGGGAACCCATGGAGTAATATTGGCGTGATCACCCAGAATCAAATAACACCTTTAACCACAAAGATGGAAAAGTAGTCGACCACGATGTAGCTCCGGTGGCTTTTAATTTATCTCTTTTAGTCTTATTAATGGTTGATTTTGCAGACACACACACACACACACACACACACACACACAGCCCAGAGCTATTCTTGTGGTCTCTGTTAACAGACAGTGGCTGTGATCATAGCAGGAGGAATTCAGGTTGCTGAAATGCAACGTTTGCTACCGGGCGTTCCATTGAGGGGTATAAACACCCCAGAAGGCAGATGCAGGGCCAAGTAGCATCCTCCCTTAATGATGAGAGTCGAGCCCCTAGAAGGCTGTGGGCGGACTCATTGCACATCACAATCCCATCCAGCAGCAATGTCTGTGACAGAGCAGGAGACAACAGTTTCTAGGGCAGCAACAGATATGACACTTGCAGATAGATACTTCTGAGTGCTGGGATGCAAGTGTTATTTTTTTAAGAGCATTGTCTGTGAGGTCTTAACCTCATTTCCTCGCCAGGATGTGTGGCCCGGTCAGGTCGAGGCAAAAAGCAGAATGACACGTCTGGGTTTAAGTCTTCCGAAGATGAGGAGGAAGTGGTGGTGATCGCTTTAACAGATAAAGCAAGCACCTTCGTTGATATTTTTATGATGCATTTCTTAATTCACTGTGTTGATGTGTGTGTAAATCACAAATCACAGTATGGCTGCGGAATTAGTTTTATAGCTAGCACATTCCTCATTATCTTCTATCAAACATTTAATGTGTATCTTAATACGGGTCTGTCAACATAAATACTAGTTAAGACATTTCAAAATACATTTCAAATATGTCAACATCAATAAGACGCATGGCACTTTTTCTTTTCCCGATGAATTCATGCAGATTTAGCTCTTTATTAGGAGCTAAATATATCTATATCTATATATATATATATATATAAATTAAATATATATATATATAAACTAGAAGTCTTTGTGCCCCAAACACCATTGTTTATCATATCCCAGATGATGTGTACAAAGATATAACAAGCTTAACTGAAAGATAAATGAAACACTACGACCATCTGTATATATTTAATAGATATAATCGTTCATACTTCATTTGAAAAACAAATTTACATAATAAAATATTGTTTTTTTAAATGCACTGACCCATCAGGTTGCAAGTTCTCAGTCAACCACTAGCAGCACTCCTTGGTGGAATTAAAAATGAATGCTGTGCTTCTCTGCAAAACGTCTCAATATAAGCATATTCCCGTTTTACAAAATGCATTTTTGAAATAAAATGTTTTGACAATATTCTCATTATCAACTTGCTTGAAATTTGTCTTCATATGTTTGACACCAAGTCATTTCACGATGTTAAAAAAATGCAAAATTTTAATGAGCGTTTGTTGCTTTAACTCCAATATCAACCAACATAGATTTCTAATTTTTTGAGTCGTTGGAGTCAGCTTTGGATAAATGATGGTGCTCACATTTCTCCTCTTGCCCTCTTCTCTTTTCATTCTCGATCTCACATCCTCACACCCTGTTTTAATAATTCCAGCTAAGATACCAAGCACATGATTACAGTAAAATTAAGCCTCCTAACAAATATTTCTATTGTAGAAAAACAATACATGATTCTAAATGAGTTTAAATTCCTAAACCCTCAGTCTCTAAAAGAAACATTTTTAACAGTTTGACTAATTTGTCATGGAGATATTAAGGAATGAGTATTCTACCCAATCAGTTAGTATTCTCTGATTATATTATTGCGATTGCTTTCTCATAAACTGGGGATTGGAAAAAAAAGTTTTGGAATTCTTGTGATAGCTCTGCAGTCTAATAGGTGCTCTATTTTTCATCTAGGCAACCCTTGGATGGAACTGGGCACCCAGGATTTTCTGAATGGAAGCTGGTTACATGCCGTGGAAGTGCCCTGTGAGCTAGAATGTAGTTTTCCACTCTCCTTGCAAATTGGATTAAGCTCATAGGGGTGAAGTCACATGGAGAAGCACATGGTGGGGGTTTGTTGGAGTTTCGTGGTCACCTGAAATCTCCTGCAGGTATGAACATCTCATTTGCAGACTGTGGACTGGAATGACCATTCTTTGGAATGAGGGATGTTCATTAACTTTAGTTAGGTATTAATTGCCATGAAAGTACACCTCAAGCTCCCATTACAGGTTTTGAGGAAAACCATTGGCTGCCATCTTTGGGACTTGGATTTAAAGTTGATAACCCCCAAAGATGGGGGAGAGGTAACAATAGGGTTTTACCAGTCTAAAGTATTTGTAGAGGACTCTGCAGTCTTTGACCTACAGAGATCCTACCTAGAGATATAGCCAATGCATAAATTAGTGTATCTTCATAGGATGGGAGGTAGAGTGGGTGGATAGCATTGTGCATACCAGGGGAATTTGGCAGTGACGAGAGACGTTTTTGGTTGGGGGATTGTTTGTATACAAGTTCCCTATTATTCTCAAACTTAGCTCATGGGAGCACTAATCTTTTTAACTGATGATATTGCAGTATTGATGCATGTACCTTTTGTGACAACATGTTATGCTGTAGAATTTTATTTGCATTCTAATTATACTGGACTGGGTTTATAGGAAACAGCAACAGTTTCTTTTTATTTTATTTTTGTATTTGTATTGACATGCCATAGTTGTATGTAGTTTTAGAGTACATGTGATACTTTGATGCATGCATGCAATGTGTCATGATCAAATCATGTACCAGATGATATGTAGAAAGATACACATGGTTAGTTGGGATACCGTCATCTCAAACATTTCTCTTTGTGTTGGGAATATTGCAACTCTTCTTCTCTAGGTATGTTCAAATATACAATAAGTTATTGTTAACTATACTTTACCTACTGTACTAACAAATGCTAGAACATATTGCTTCCATCAACCTATATATTTTACTTTCTTTTTTTTTTTTTCCAGACAGAGTCTCAATCTGTTGCCTGGGCTAGAGTGGAGTGCCATGGCATCAGCCTCACTCACAGCAACCTCAAACTCCTGGGCTCAAGGGATCCTCCTGCCTCAGCCTCCCGAGTAGCTGGGACTACAGGCACGTACCACTGCGCCCGGCTAATTTTTTCTATTGTTTTAGTTGTTTGGCTAATTTCTTTCTATTTTTAGTAGAGACGGGCTCTTGCTCTTGCTCAGGCTGGTCTCTAACTCCTGAGCTCAAGCAATCCTCCCGCCTCAGCCTCCCAAAGTGCTAGAATTACAGGTGTGAGCCACAGCGCCTGGCCTATTTTGCTTTTTATATCACTTTTATAACATTTACTGGCTCTGTTGTTAGTGTAATTTTACTGTAGGCATATATTTTGCCTAAACATTAGTTGCATGGATTGTTCACATGCTGTGTGTCTTCAGTTACATTAAATCTAAAAATTGAAACTTTCTAAACATTAAACATGGTGAGGAGGTAACTCCCTTTGTTTAGTTCATTGAGGAAACCTGTGAAACCTTAATTAAATCTTGTTCTCTACTATTAGTTTCAAGATGATCAAAACAGGTCTGGCAACTTAGAAGACCGCATTGTAAAACCACTTGAGAAGAACACCTTTGAGTTAATGGCAAACTACAGAACTCAGAACAAATTTAGCATTAAACAAAAGTAAAAATAACAAGGCTGGCCAAATTCCATTTTTAATGTGCTTGAATAATTATGGGGTCAGTTTCCAGGGTATTTAAAGGTGATTTTCTCCTAGCGTTGTCTTCCAATTTATGAACATGCAGCTAAGAGTCTGAGAAGTTGAGCAAACTTCTCAACAGCATCCTAGGTTTACAGGGGAAGAAGAATTGGATGTGGTGGCTGCCAAGATGGGTGATGATAAACCTCTCATGCTGACTATTGAAACCCTTAAAAATATACTCTAAGAATAAGTGTAAAGTATAACTAGTCTGGCTATAACCAGAATTGCAGCCCAAATAATTCCAGGAAATGTATCATGATTGTCTGGGATTGGCAGTGCTGCTGTCTCCCAGAGGAAGCAAATGCACTCTATTTTTCTGAGTAAAGATAAAATCACACTAGACCTAACATTATTCATATTTTTTTTTTTTGCACGGACAATTTCTGGGACTCAATCAGAAATCACTCAGTCCTTGAAGCATAAAATCACATCCCCGAAAGCCAAGAAAATAATAGATAATACAAGAGGGCAGTGATATCCTCTCTTCTCTGTAACTAACAAGACAGGAAGACCCAAGAAATATGGTTGTGATGTATAAAAGCTTTGAGAATCCCATAAATAGAATCAACCAAATTAATATATGTAGAACACTATACCCCAAAATGTGAAATATGTGCTCTTTTAAAGAATATGTGGGGTACACACAATTTTTATGTCCTGGATATAAAAGTAAATCTCAACAAAATTAAAAGGATTTCAGGCATAAAGTATGGGTTTACTGTGTGCAGTGCAACCTGCCATCCATCAGTAAATGAAGACAATAGAATTTTCGTGCTAGAAAAATAAGAAATTGTATTTTTAATGCTATGTGTCCAAAAGAAATATGAGATATTTTAACTAAATATTAATGGGAATTAACTACCTTCTTTTGATAGTGGCTGACATAAAAGACATAAATTTGGAATGAGATATATATATATATATATGTGTGTCTATATCTCTAGCTATCTATCTCTATCTCTATGTTTATATCTACCTATTTATCTTTGTGTATCTAGCTATCATCTATCTTATACCTGAGTTATATATGCTGGTTGCAGAAGTAAGAAATATACTGTTTTGTATTTTTTAAAATGTGTGTAGGCTGATTCTATTTTAAAAATCTAGACTAATACCATAGCTTTAGATATTCTCTATATAATAAAAATAAGCTGCAATAGAAAAAACAATATTATTAATAAAATTCACATGAGTCCACAAAAGACCCCAGATAGCCAAAGCAGTCTTGAGAAAGAAAAACAAAGCTGGAGTATGACACCTCCTGATTTGAAGTATAGAACAAAGCTACCATAATTAAAACAGTATGGTATTGACATATAGACCAATGGAACAGAATAGAGAGTCCAGACATTAACCTATGCTTGTACCATCAAATGATCTTTTCCAAGGACACCAAGAACACACAATGGAGAAAGGATATTCTCTCCAACAAATGATGTTGGGAAAACTGGATATCCATATGCAAAAAGAATGACATTAGATCCTTACACCATAAACAAAAGTCAACTCAAAATGGATTAATGACTTTAACATAGGATCTGAATAAGGAATAGCTTCTTGACATTGGTCTTGGACACGACACCAAAAATGCGCTTGAATAATGATGTGGTCAATATTCAGGGCATTTAAAGGTGATTTTCTCCTAGAGATCTCTAACAATTCTACCAAAAGCAAAACACAGGCAAGTGGAATTATATCAAACTCAAAAGCTTCTTCATAGCAAGTAAAACAATCAACAGATTGAAAAGTTAACCTATGGAATGGGAGAAAATATTTGCAAACCATACAGCTGATAAGAGGATAATATCCAAAACATACAAGGAAATCCTTCAACCCAATACCAACAACAATATGCACACAACAACAAAAACCCAAGTGACCCAATTAAAAATATACAAAACACTAAATGGAAATTCCTCCAAAGAAGATATATAAATGGCCAACAGGTATCTGAAAAGGTGCTCTACATCACTCGTGACCAAGAAAATGCCAATCAATCGATAATAAGATATTGACTCCCACCTGTAAGAACAGCCATTATGTATATTAATAATAATAAAAAAAAATTCTAGAAAATACAGGTGTCAGAAGTGTTGGCAAAGATTTGGAGAAACTGAAACCCTTGAATACACTGCTGCTTGGATAGTAACATTGTGCAGACACTCTGAGAAACAATATGGAGTTTCCTCAAAAATTAGAAATAGAGCTAATGTATGATCCAGCATCCCCACTTCTAGGTATCTATTTAAAATAAAATAAAATTAGTATCTCAGAGAGATAGCTGCATTCCCGTCTTCATTGTGGTATTGTCCACAATAGGCAAGATTTGGAAACACCCAAAAGATGAATGAATAAAGAATGAATGGGTACGTTCCCTGGAATACTATGCAACCTTTAAAAAGAAGGAAATCCTGCTGTCTGTGACAACACAGACATTATGCTAAATGAAATAAATCAGTCACAGAAGGACAAATATGGCATGATCCCACTTATTTGTAGTATCTAAAATAATCAAACTCATAGACGCAATGAACAGAATGGTGGCTGTCAGGGGCCGGGCAGGGGAGTGGGAACTTGGAGTTGCTTTCAGTGGGTATAAAGGTTCAGTTTTGCAAGATGCATACGTTCTATGGATCTGCTGCATTTCACAGTGCATGCAGTTAACAATACTGTATTGTGCACTTAAAAACCGTGTTTAAAAGGATATGTATTACGCTGTGTTCTTATCACAAAAGGGAGGAGACAAGAGGAAGCTTTTGGAGGTGGTAGATAAATTTATTATGATGATTGTAATGATCAATTTCATGGGTGTATATATCCACTCATCAAATTGCACACATTGAATATGTACAGTTACTTTGTATATCAATTATACTTCAATAAAGCTGTTCCAAAAAGTTTAGGTGCAAAAAACCTTCTCTGGACACCCAAAATGATATAATACTCTATCAGCAATTGATAATCTCCTATATTTAAAGAAAGAATGATCTTTAAAATGAAAAATAAGCTGCTTATTATTAATGGCAACACAACTTCAACAATACATTAAATAGAACAAAGCCCCCCCCCCTTGAATGACGATATGTCTCCTGTTCTCCTGCTTTGTCCTGTTTATTCTTGGTGTAGAGAATTGTCTCTCTACTCCTGAATTTTCTCCTTAGGTAGGACCTTGGTCACTCGGGCTTTCAAATATTAATAAAACAACACATCATGATTTCCAACTCTGAGATCCAGAGGAGAATCCCATTCTATAGCAGACCCATATTTCACGATCCCGTATTTCAAGATCCAAGTTGCCTGAAAGTCAGAAGAAACAATTTGAACCCCCTTGTTCACACCTCTTCTCTACATAAAACTGTCACCAGCAGCCCTGGTGTGCTTCAGAACTAGGAAAGTCTATTTTTCTAACATCTTGTACTGGTCAACTTTAATGCCCATCATTTATGTACCGGCATCTTCTTTCATCTTACCCTCTCCAGAAGCTCACAGCCCAAGTGCAATTGTACCTTTCCCAAGCATACTGCAAGCATTTTCCTACTTTTGCTATGCACTTCTTCTTTCTCCATCTTCTTCAAATACGCGATGCTCTTTGGCCAAATTTTTGACCCAAAGTTGCAACTAAAATAATAACGGTCATTTAATCTTTCTCCTGTGTTGCTGCAGTATATGTATGTTTCCATTCAATCACTTACCATCCTTTGTTTTCACAAGTTGAGGACATGTCTGGTTATTTTCTGTACTATGAGATCCGCAGTGGAAAGAAATGTCTTATACCTGGGGGCTTATTCTGTATACAGTTTAGCAACGGGACTTAAATCATGATTCCTTGGCCTTCATTTGAATTCGAGAATGGATGAATTGCAAGTCAGGTCAAATCTTTGCTTCTAATTTATTTTAAAATTAAATTATGGGGGAAACCAAAATCCACTAGTTGCATGCCACCAACCATATACTGTTCCCTGTTGTATTCTTCCTAAACTTCCTTTTTTCAGAGTGTAGTGGTTTACCTAAATAAAGCTAGCCTTGTCTGCCACATCCTTCCACATCTTTGTGAATTTTGGGCATAATGCTGGTTTTGGAGGAAGAATGTAATCAAATATTTTGATGTTATCTGCAGGGCTAGCTTTATTTTTTTTCCAGAAAGTCTGCTGAATTTTATGGAGAAGCAGGTATTTATGGAATTGATTGAACTGCTTGATGCTTTAGAGAAAATATATACTCATCATCTTTCAATTAAAAAACAAACAAAGTACTCAGTTCCCATTATGCATCTTAAACTGTGATAAGAACCAAGTGAAATCCATGCATGTCTTTAGCTTTCAAGGAATCTTATAATAGACGTGAGTTGGAGTCATCTTCAGTAATGACTAAAAACACAAGAAGGCCATAGTACAAGCTTCAATTTATATTTTAGTACATAATCTCCAAACATCTTATGTTTTAATATTTCTAATTCAATGACAAAATAGCAAAACAAAGAAATTATTATGATACTTTTTCTACTAAAATATAGATTTCCAATGGAGGAAATGAAATTATCCATGATGACATCCACATATAACATTTACAAATAGATGTTGAAATGAGAAGATACATTTTACTTTATGATCAGTAGCCAAAAAAAGAAGTATCTTTAATGTTCAAAAAGTATCTATCCTTCTATCTATTAATATGTGTGTGTCTGATTATAACCACAGTTTTTCCATTTATCAAATTGCTGACCATTAATGTGCAAAATAGGCAATAGTATGGTTGTTTTTTATGTTATGTCATTTAACACTCTTAGTAAATTAACATTTGTTAAAAGAATCACTGGGAACAGCCACAATGTTTCCTATATAAAAATAAATTATATTTAGAAGAAAATGTTCTTAAATCACTTATTGATTGAGTAGCCTTTATGCTTCATACGAAAAGAAAGAAGTCATTTTTAAGTTTTTTGTTTTTTTTAATCAACCAAAGAAAGAAACAAAACCAAACAGCATGGAAAAACTAAAGTTCTAAACCAGCTTTTAGAATGTTTGGTCCAACCTATCTGCAAATAGCCATAAGAAAGCTATTTGTAGCCTATTTATGCATCACTGGTCTGCAGAAAATATGCAACTTTTATTTATTTATTTATTTTTAAATTGGAGGATGACTCTGGTTTTATGAGCACTGAGTCTGTAACAAAACACTAGCAAAGCAAGCATTAATGCTCCAACGGGGCTGGCACTGCCATCCGAAGTCGTCAGCTTGCTGTACCCTACAAAAGTCAGCCCTGTGCACTGGCATTCTCAGTTCTGAAGGCCTCAGCAGGCAAGTGGGCATTTTCTTAATAACAGTCTGTGCAGGACCAGATGAGATGTTTTACAGCCACAGGTATGGACTGTGTTTGCAACACACTACAGAAGAGATTCTTATTCTATCTCTCTTTTTCTTTTTATTTCAGCATATTATAGGGATACAAATATTAAGGTTACATATATTGCCCTTGCCCCCCTCCCCCCTTGAGTCAGAGCTGCATGAGTGACCATCCCCCAAACGTTGCACATCTCACTCATTGTGTTTGTATATACCCATCCCCTCCTCCCCCTTCCCATCTGCCAGACACCCGATAAATGTTATTCCTATATGTCCACTTAAGGTGTTGATCCGTTAATACCAATTTGCTGGTGAGTACATGTGGTGCTTGTTTTTCCATTCTTGGGATACTTCACTTAGTAGAATGGGCTCCAGCTCCTTCCAGGATAATACAAGAGGTGCTAGATCACCATTGTTTTTTGTGGCTGAATAAAACTCCATGGTATACATATACCACATTTTATTAATCCACTCATGTATTGATGGGCACTTGGGTTCTTCTATCTCACTTATAAAAACATAGCACTATCTAAAGTTATTATTGACTTGGAAACATTTAAAAAATGAAATACATATCAATTGTGTGATTTTTACTATAACATATACTTTATACAATTACTAAAACCCTAAGAACTTACTATTATCTTTTTGTAGAAATGGTATCATAGGAAAAAAAACACTTTTGTGTTTAATACAAACATTTAACTTAATTACTAATGTTAAACTTAATGCAAACATTAAACTAAGGGTGTAATTATCAAAACAAAAACAAACTGCAGAGATATCCAACATAAATGGTGTGTTCAATAATTTTTATTCCCTGAAATACAGAAATCTCAAAGAGTTCATCACCAGCATACCAACAGCATAAGAAATTTCAGACAGAAGGGAAATTATACAAGGTAGAAATATGGCTGTAATCAATGTAATAAATATATAAAATGATAAAAACATTGTTAAATAAATGTCTAAGATTTTTTCTAATGATTTCATCTCTTTAATAGATAATTGACTATTTAAACAAAAATAGCAATGCAGTGTGTGCAAGTAAAATGAATAGTAACAATGGCTCAAACATCTAAAGAGGAAGAATGGATGTTATTTATTCTAAGGTTATTATACTATTTACGAAATGGAACAATACCACTTGAAGGGAAACTGTGACAAGCTTTAGAGTTACTGTAAATACTAAAATAATAACTAACATAAAAAAGCATTATAGCCATATATCAACAAATGAAATATAATGGAATCATAAAATATATCCTGCTAATCCAAAGAATGAAGAAAATGAGGAAACACTAAAAAAAGAACAGATGGACAAATAAAAATAAATATGTAGATAATGAATTTATTCCAAACTATATAATCACACTAAATGCAAATGGTTTAAATACTCTAAACAAAAAACAGAGATTTTCAGAACATATACAGAGTAAGACTTATAAATTACATTATTCTGTTTAAAACAAACACACTTCACATATGAAGCGACAAAAGTTAAAAGTGAAATGATGAAAAATATACAACATGCTAACATTAATCAAAACTATTTGAAATGTCTACATTGATATCAGACAAAAAGGATTTTATAGCAAATGATATTTCCACAGATAATGAAGGTTATTTAAAAATAACAAAGATTATTTAAAGATAACATCAAGAATACATAAGAATCCTAAATATTTGGCATCTAATAATAGAATTTCAAAATACATAAAGCAGAATCTACAGAGTTGCATGGAGTCAGAGAGTTTAATACCCTTCTTTAGTAACCGACAAAAATAATTGGACAGAAAGTCAGTAAATGAATAGAAAATGTAAACAACATTGAAGCCACTGTCACTATATTTTTAGTTTGTTGCAATGACAGAGCCCATTATTTAAAAATAGATTTATTGAGATGTAATTGACATTTCTGCACACATTTAAAGTGTATAAGTTAATACATTTTGATGTATAAGAAGAGCTATCCAGAAAGTATCCAGCCACGTAACTGTTATCATTGTATTAACAATGGCTGGATACTTTCTGGACAGCCCTCATAATACAATCATTAAATGATCATCACAGCCAAGAGAGTGAACATATATCCATCCTCCAAAGATTCCTCAAGTAGCTCTGTAATACCTCTATCATGCCCCACTCACCTCTTCTAAGTTATTCTTTATTAAAAAAGACAGTCTTAATAAAAATAGAAAATGTTCCAAACTGAGTGATAATGATAATTAAAATGTGAGTATTCATTTCTTTTGGAATATGCAAGCAAGGAAGAGGTTAGAAACCTATTTGTAGCTGCATATGATCTTATTGGAAAAGCAATGTTGGTCCTTCACTCCAGCTCTAATCTTAAGATGATAGTAAAATAAAAACTAGATAAAACATTTTTTTATTTAAAAAGCACTACTCAGCCATAAAAAATAATGGTGATCTAGCACCTGTTGTATTAACCTGGATGGAACTAGAGCCCATTCATCTAAGTGAAGTATGACAAGAATGGAAAAACAAGCACCACACGTACTCACCAACAAATAGGAACTAATCAATCAACACTTATGCGCACATATGGAAGGAACATTCATCAGAAATCAAGCAGGTGGGAGGAGGGAGGCAGGGATGGGTAAATTCACACCTCACGGGTGCAATGCACACTGTCCAGGGAATGAACACGGTACAAAAGCAATTTATGTAACCAAGTCATTTGTAGCCCTGTAATATTCTGAAGTAAATTTTTATAAAAATAACGACAGCTATGGAAAATAACTACGCTTTCCCTTTTATCATTTTCTGTGCCCTCCCTTAGTTTCTAGGCACTGAGCAATGCTATTCCGTCTAGCTATTCAATCTTTTCCAAACCAAATTGTGCTGATTACACAATTGACTTAGGGAATCCCGTTCCATTAGTGGTCTGGGGCAGGCAGCGATTTGGTTGAGGATTTTGAAGCTTTTCATCCTTTAAAATGACAGCCTGGTGGCCGCATCCACAAATCCTTTCCTGTCAGAATAATTCTATTCAGAGAGAACTCTAAGCGTGAAAAGCCCAACTGCATGTTTGTAACCTATTTCTTTGGGCGTGTTTTACAACTTCAGCTTCATTCCAAAGGGCTGTTATCTGCTCAGTCTGCTTTCCAAAATGATCTTCATTATTATTTCTCGTGTTACAGACAGAGCTTTCATTTTCCTTGACAATTTTACTTCAATTTCACATTTTTGAAGCCAAGAAGATTTCGATGGTAACAGTGACTAATTAGGAAAAAAATGCAAAAATATCATTCAAATTTTAAAACAGAAGGGAAGAACACTAAATGCATATGCTTCTCAAAAATGCATTACATATTTTGACTTTTTTAAGGATGAAAGTTATATCCGATGAGGGTAAAAAATGTCATATAATACTCATAGTAACACAATGAACAGTTAAGTTCCTTGTTGGCCAAAACAGTTGCCCCCCAACTCCCACAGGTAAATGCTCTGAGAGAGATTTCATGTATTCTTCTAAGAATATTTATAAATGAGCATATCTTACCTTTGCATTAAGAAAATGAATTCTGCAATGCAAGATGAGGTGCTAAGTAAGTTGCTATGCTCTGGCTCGATGGGACATTCAAGCTATTGAAATACAGTATTTCTCAAGACATATTAAAGTAAGTTGTCTACCTTATTATAGTTTTGTTTTCCATGGTTTTATTAATAGTTACCTGTGGTCAACTACAGCCTGAAAATATTACATGGAAAATTCTAGAAGCAAACGATTCATAAGTTGTAGGTGTGCACCATTTTGAGTAGCGTGATGAAATTTCGCACCATCCTGCTATATCCTGTGTGGGAGGTGAATCACCCCTTTGTCCAGGGTATACTCACTGTGGCCACCCCCTGCCCCTAAGTCAATTAGTTGCCATGGCTGTGATCAGATAAACTGTCACGGTATCTCAGTGTTTGTGTTCAACTCACCCTTATTTTACTTATTTATGGCCCCAAACGGCAAGAGTAGTGATGCCAGCATATTGTGATAATTGTACTATTTTATTATAATTGTTGTTCTTCTCTTCTTGTACCTAATTTATAAATTAAACTTTACCATAAGTATGCATGCACAGGAGAAACACAATATCCTTAGGGCTTGGTACTATCTTTGGTTTCAGGCATCTACTGGGGGTCTTGGAACACATCCTCTATGGATAAGGGGGAATGCCTGTTCGAATTATGTGCTTATATTCCTTTCATTTGCTCATATCTTTTGCAGCTTTTCTCTGGCAAGTCTTGTTCCATATGCATGAATGCTCCAGCCACTATAGGAGATGTGAAGGGAATATTCTCCCAAATGTTGGACCACCTGTTTACACAGCTTCCTCCTCCCCGTGGTCTGAGAACAGATTCCAGCAAGTTGAGCTTATAAGAAATCAGCTTGGGACCACCTTGCTGTCCCTCTGCCACCAGCTCAACAGCCCCGAAACCGTGCTCAGGCAGAAAGCCAGATGCACATCAGGAATTTCCCTTTTTCCTTAGAGCCCATCCCACACTGCCTGTTGGCCACTGTCAACATCCGTTGCCTTATGTATCTATCTATTCAACATTACGGCTGTTTGTGGAATGAGGCTCTTTTCATCATGGTTGGGAACAGATGTCCTTGCAAACTCTGTTCAATTTTAGGGGGAGTCAATGAGGACTGTGACTCTTCTGCTTCCAGAAATAATTGTAGACGAGTTACTTGGTGCAAACCTGCTGGTTCAAAATGCCTAAGAATACTGCAAAAAATATTTAAAATATAAATGGAAAGGCATGTCTGCGAACATGGAAGTGTCAGAGATGCTCAGAGAATATTCTGCTTCCGTTCAGCAAAGGCTCTGTGGAAGCCAGACAGGCACCCAAGGCACAATAAAAATTGTCACGTGTACTTGGATGCTGTTAGGCTGTATGTGAAATTTCACAGTAAACATACCCTCATTGCTCATTATAGCATTGATTCAGTTATACGAGTTCATCAGAGTCTCTTTTAAAATTTCTAGACCTAAGTCCAAGTTCAACTATAAAGAATGTAAGGTTTCCAGTTTAAAGTTCTTAGTACATAAAAGAGATATCATAATTTTATTTATCTGAGTCATTTATTTAAATATATATTTAATTCAATATATGGTTTTTTTCTTATTGTGCTTTTTCCTGTTTTGTGGTTTCTTTAACCCAAGGTAAGATTTTTGTTCTTATAAGTCACAGCTAGTTGCCACCAACACTCATGTGATGCTTGGAAGTTTTCACTGTCTTGTGAAGAAATTATGTGAGAATACTCTTCATTATAAATCCTAGCTCCATAAAATTTTATCATTTCCATTCATTTCATAAAAACTAAAAATAAATCAGGTTTTTAGGGCATAGTTATTAGCTACATGAAATTGTTTTCTGAGTTCTTCTACATTTGGGGAATTTGAAGCTAGACAATGACAAACAAATTTCTATCTTTAAAGATATTTTAAAAATCTCTAGCATGCTAATATTACCTTATGAGTTATATCAACTTATTTGGCCATGATACTTTTCTCTTTCAATCACTCAGGAATATTTATGAGAGAGATGAGCAGATGACATTTAATTAACAGTTAATGTCAAAGTATTGAGCCTTAGATTTCTAAAAATTTAAACGCTTCTTTGACTTTTCCTTCCTAGCAGTAGGATTGTTAGACTTTAGAAACATGAGATATGAAGTGACAGCTCTTTTTACAGCCTCAGGCAAACTCCCTAAACTTTTTTGAGACCACAGAGAGAATCATTGTTCATCCTGAATCTCATTTTCTCTTGACTTAGAAATGTTCCCATTTCTACAATTTTCGGTTGGGTGTTATTTTGTCATTTTTTTTAGTCTAAAAAGAATGTAGAGGCTTGTGCTTAGTTATTATTAGCATTTTTATTGTTTCTTTAGTAACTTCTTTTTTTTAAATTATATAGAAAATGTGTACTCCTGATGTTAGACATACAAGCAAACCTGTCCATATGATATACGTCGTTTTTGTTAACTACTTAACAGTTACGAAGTACATGATGAGGTACAACCTTCTATTTCTCTACTCATCATCCAAGTTCAAGTCAAGGCCAAGTTCAATTCTATCTGGGGCGCTTCCAGCCTGCTTCTTTTTCTCTTTGGCAAATAGATCATCATTTATTTGCCATAGCCAGCATTTCTCTTCACACAGAAGGCAATCACCTGCAAACTCTGTAATTTCCTGGCTGTATTGTTCAGAGCAAAGAGGGAGTCATTTAAGTCTAACCGTCGAAGAGCTTATTAACGCTAATAAGAGGATCTTTAGAAAATGCAATCCATGTGTCTAATTGGTAGTTGACCACCCATCAAGTGGCTGGACTCATATCATTTCAGATAATTTCCGCACGGCATGAAGGAAGCTTAAATTAAGTCCCTTTTGACAGTAGAACAAATGGTTTTGTTCTTATAACACAATCAGATCTTTCTATAACACATCCTGAGCAGAGAGGGAAGAGCAATTGGACCCTACGAGAGCTGATGGGAGATTGAGCGTGGAAGGTTACGGTCATAGCCGTTCATAGGCTGTGTAGGCGGATTGCACAAGATAGCTTTATTGCAGGAACCACCTGCAAAGTGTCTCTGTTCTCTTTAAATACCTGGCAATAAATTAGGCTGGGCAGAGACCCTTCCTAAGCAACACCAGTTCATCAACTTATGTTGCAATTCTTTATCACCAGTGTAAACTAAAAATAAAATCCTAACGCCCCCCCACCAACCAAGATTTCCTCTTGGCCAAGAGGATGCCAGAGAAATCTGAAAAACTGAGTTCCCGGCCACAATAGGACAGGAGGTCAGACACACCTCATTATAAACCCCTCCCTTTTGTGATTTAGACACAACAATTGACCAGCATTCATGTTAAAATAGAGATCATAAGACTGAAAGAACAGAAGCTCTGTAGCAATAAGATACCAAGTTATAAATAGGACCCAAGACCACGCCAGGCAAAATTCAAGTCATACACCCCTACACATGAAGAATAAACTATGTTCTAACTGCCGCAAAGTTTTTATTCTTTTTTTGCTCTAGCAACTTAACAAACACTGGCCAAGAGACTAATCTCAATAACTTTCTCCTAATAAGACAAAAGAAAACTGACCATGGGCTGCTTCTGGCCTGTTTTACAAAGGCTGGGCTCACTCAATGGTCTTTGTGTCCTGAAAAGGCTTTTTGATGTATAGGGGCTAATTATAATACGTTTAAAATGTTAAGTCTCCAAATGTTAAGTCTCCACCGCAAATCAAGCATGAGTCATATGTAACATGCATGCGTATTCGATACGTATGTGCTAGGAATCCCTTAATGAATATTCATAGCTCCTCCCATAACCTCTTCAATATGTATATTTGGCCAACCCAAGTATATGTAGGTTTATACTGAAAGAGATTTATACTGAAATCTCTGTTCCACACTCTTCTCCCTCCAAATGCCTGTTTGCAGTCTCTGCCGGAGGCTACGCTTCTCTGCCTGTCAGAATGGCCACATTAGAGGTTGTAACCCTTTGTAAGAAATAAGGCTCTCCTTTCCAATTTTATAAATTGCATGATTTTTAAGCTAACACCAGCTAAGCTCAGAGCATCCATGGAAAACATCAGGTGCCGCCATCTGAAGCTCAGTAGGTCAGGTTGTTCTGATCTCCCCAACTCCATCCAGATCATGCCATTCATCGTGAGTGAAACGGTTATATTTTTTCCTTCTATCAAATGTCACCAGATGAAATATCACATTTAAAAGTCATTCATTCCATAAATGCACAAGATATTTTATTCATAGGAGCAGTTGAAACTGTGGCAGAGGCACTTGGTTTTATGTGACCGCATGCAAGATCTTCTGAATTTTAAGTTAGTTCAGTATGGGTCAAAATAGAAGTAAAATTGATAGTCATTCCAGCTATTAGTCTCTAGGGAACACGAAAGAGTCTATTGCTCAACTAGAGACCAAAGAGTTTACCAATTCATTACTAAATTAAGTCTGGCAAGGTTGGTGAGTACAGATACTGAAGACATCTCTAAGTACTTTTGGAAATATCTCTTTCCCTGTCATCAGACACGAAGCAAGCTTGTTGATTTCCCATCCATAACTGATGGAGTAGAAGCTAAACTTTAGGATGAAGATGAAATGCAAATCCTTGTGCTTTGAATTTTGTTGGGCACCTATATTATAGATCCTCAGAGATCAAAGGCAGAAAAGGTGAATTGACTATTATTTCCAACTGGCAAAAATCAAAAGTCAATCCATCGTGTTTTATGTGTGGCTACAGATGTCCATGCTTGCCAATGCAAGGGATGATTGATAACTGAACTTTTGAAAATGGTATGGCTTTTAGCATGTGAAGAAACCTTTCGTTCCTCTAAATCATTCTTTCTGGGGAAAAGGAGAGTCTTTATTTTGTGATAGTCTACAAAAGGATAAAGAGAGGGGGTTGAAATAAGTTTATAATTAATGAAGGAAGATGATTTGCTCTCCACTCTCAGATTTTTCTTAATGAGTTGGTATTTAGGGTTTAAGATGACTTGGATGAGTTAAAGGGAAGAGGTATTAAAAAGCAGCCCCCGATCCCACGTCTGGTTCAGGGTGAACACTGGTTGTTGAGGAACTGGCCCTATTTCGAGAATGGCTATTTAAACTCATAACTTAAAAAAACAGATTAGTCCTACATTCAGTAGTTCTGCTGGGTCCACCTGTGTATGCCAAAATTAACAGAAATCATTTTCCATTTCTGCCCCTCTCTACTGCCCCACTCAAATCAGTGTAAAGAATGATCTAAAACGACGTAAAATGTATGGCTGTCACAATAACTTTTCTTCAATAGAGTCATGCATCTTTCCTTTTCAAGAGAGTATTTCATCCAACGAACATTTGAGTTGGGCAGCTTAGCAGAAGTCCATGGGGAGGATACAGAAGTAGTTTCTGAGGCCACTGGGAATGACCATAGCAAATTTCAAGGAGGTAAAACAAGAGAGATAGGAACATTCCTACACTGCTGGTGGGACTGAAAACTAGTTCAACCTCTATGGAA
>VBSM01000631.1:3223955-3242607 GCA_008086735.1 Cheirogaleus medius | reverse complement strand
CCTGACCTCAAGCTGTACTATAAAGCAATAATAGTTAAATCAGCATGGTATTGAATTTCATTTTTTAATAAGTGCCAAGTCTGCATGCCTGTTAATCATTTTTTTTAACTACAGCAATTTCTAAGATATTCATGGGAAATACCATGGCATAATCCTAATCCTAATCATAACCTAGTCATCTTTCCTACACAAATATTACAACATAGACCTGGGCGAAGACCAAACATGCTGAAAATAATAATTAAGTAAGTTTTTGTTGGATTTCATATGAAACAAATATCTCGATGAAGTAAAAACTTTAGTAGATTTATAACAAATTAAGATATTTTCCCCAAGTAGATCTAAATGTGTGGTTCACAATGTGTTAATATCTCAACAAATCAAGACATGTTAAAGTTTTGATATGCTTTCTTAAATTGTTTCTGTTGTCCCAGATTGTTTATGCATATAATGCTAGGAATAAATGTTCGATAAATGCTAAATATGCTTTAATAAATTATGTTCTTATTTTTCATAAGTATAAAGTTCTTCAAAACAAATAAGATGGAAAATTAAACATGTGATATAAAGGACACAATTAAATAGTACTAGTAATCATTAATCATTTCTTAAAAACTGCAAACAATGCACACATTTTAGCATAAACATTTGCAACCATGTACAATTAACTGTCAAAATATATTTCACAAAAGTCACTTCATAAATTATGTGTAAAATCTTTACTGTGTAAGGTTTAATTTAATGTGTTTCTTAACCCATGAATTTCAGGTCTCTGTGTTCACAGAATCGTAGTTAAGAATTCTAGCAACATTACTCCTAAGTTTATATTCTTTTGCAAATTGTGCTCATTGTATTGAATTTATAGATTTAATATCATTTATGAAAATAAATAGTAATGTTCCACATAACATCTATCATTTGGGGGAATTATACATATATCCTAGAAAATATGTTTTTAACAAGAATTGATAATATAGGCATTTAAGGCTTTAATTTTCCTCTTAGGGTTGCTTTTTCTGAGTCCCACAGATTTTGATAACTTATGTCCCCTTTGTCATTTAGTTCAAGGAATCTTCTGGTTTCCACCTTATTTCCTCCTTGACCCAATAATCATTCAGCAGTCAGTTGTTTGATTTCCACGAATTTTTGTAGAATTGAGTGTCTATGTGGCAGTTGATTTCTAATTTTATTCCACAGTGGTTTGAGGAGATAGGTAGCATAATTTCTATTTTTTTTTTAATTTGTTGAGACATGTTTTGTGGCCTATGATGTGGTCAATCTTAGAGAATGTCCCATGTGCTGATGAGAAGAATGTATATTCCATAGTTTTGGGGTAGAATGTTCTGTCAATGTCTGTTAGGCCCATTTGCTCCAGAGTCACATTTAAGTCCAGTGTTTATTTATTTTCTGCTTGGAGGATCTGTCTAGTTCTGTCAGTGTGGTGTTGAAGTCCCCAGCACTTACAATGTCACTGTTTATCACTTTGTTTAGACCTAGTAGGATTTGCTTTATGAGTCTGGACATACCTGTGTTGGATGCTTAAATATTTAGGATTGTTATACCCACTGTCACCACATCTATTCAACACAGACCTGGAAGTCCTAGCCAGAGCAATCAGGCAAGAGAAGGAAATTAAGTGTATCCAAATCAGGAAAGAGGAGGCCAAACTATTGCTTTTTGTTGATGACATGATCTTATACTTAGAAAACCCCAAAGATTCTGCCAAGAGACTCCTTGAATTGAAAAATAAATTCAGTAAACTCTCAGACAACTAATTAATGTACACAAATCGGTAGCATTCTTATACACCAACAGCAGTCAAGCTGATAATAAAATCAAAGACTCAATCATTTTCACAATAGCTACAAAGAAAATAAAATATCTAAGAATATCTTTAACCAAGGAGGTAAAAAATCTCTACAAAGAGAACTATGAATCACTGAAAAAGGAAATAGCAGATTATGTAAACAAATGAAAAATCATATGCTCATGGATTGGCAGAATCAACAGTGTTAAAAAGTCCATACTACCCAAAGTGATTTACAGATTCAATGCAATCCTCGTCAAAAAAAAGCAATGTTAAGCAAAAGGAACAAATCTAGAGGTATCACTTTACCAGACATTAAGCTATAGTAACCAAACTACAAGGCTATAGTAACCAAAACAGCATGGGACTGGCACAAAAATAAAGGCATAGACCAAGGAAACAGAATGCAGAATCCAAATACAAAACCACACATATATAGCCATCTGATCTTTGAAAATGTAGACAATATACATGGAAGAAAAGAATCCCTATTCAATAAATGGTGCTTGGAAAATTGGATAGCCACATATAGAAGACTGAAACAGTTTCCATATCTCTCACCACTCACAAAGATTAATGAAAAATGGATAACAGACCTAAATCAAAGACACAGAACCATAAGAATTCTAGAATAAAATATTGGGAAAAAACTCTTCTAGATATCTGCCTAGGCATAGAACTTATAGAGATGACCCCAAGGGGAATCATAGCAACACCAAAAATGAATAAATAGGACTTGATTAAGTAAAAAAGCTTCTGCATAGATAAAGAAACAATCAACAGAGCAAATAGACAACCTACAGAATGGGAGAAAATATCTGCATGTTATACATCTGATAAAGGGCTAATAACAAGAATCTACAAATAACTCAAGCAAATTAGCAAGAAAAAATTAAACAACCCCATTAAAAAGTGTGAAAAATACATGAACAGAGAATTTTAAAAAGAAGATAGACTAATGACCAAGAAACATATGAAAAAATGCTCAACATCTTTAACCATCAGGGAAATGCAAATCAAAATCACAATGAGATATCACTTAACTCCAGTGAGAATGGCTTCTATCAAAAAGTCCCAAAAGATCAAATGCTGGTGTGGATGCAGAGAAATAGGAACACTCATGCACTGCTGGTAGGACTGAAAACTAGTACAACTTCTGTGGAAAGTAGTATGGAGATACTTCAAAGAACTAAAAATAGAAATATCATTTGATCCAACTATCCTACTACTGGGTATTTACCCAAAGGGGGGGAAAACACATTTTATAAAAAAGACACCTGCACTCAAATGTTTATTTCAGCACAATTCACAATTGCAAAAATGTGGCAACAACCCAAGTGGCCATCAATCCATGAGTGGATTAATAAAATGTGGTATATGTACACCGTGGAGTTCTACTCAGTCATAAAAACAATGGTGAACTAACACCTCTTGTATTATCCTGGATGGAACTGGAGCCCACTGTACTAAGTAAAGTATCACAAGAATTGAAAAAAGAACAAAACACATACTCACCATTAAATTGGTACTAATGGATCAACACTTATGTGCACATATGGAAGTAACATTCATCAGGTGTCAGGCAGGTGGGATAGGGGAGGAAGGGATGGGTAAATTCACACCTAATGGATGCAATGCACACTGTCTGGGGAATGGGCACATTTGTCAGGCAGTGCAAAGGCAATTTATGTAACTAAAGCATTTGTGCCCCCATAATATTCTGTAATAAAGAGTAAAAATTAAAAAAAAGAACAACCATTAGAATAATAACTTAAATAAACACTTGCAAACTAGAAAAAAAGAGTGTGCATTGTATGTCTATATTCACTGTACAAAATGCAAAGAAATGTTTAGGTTACAAATGTTTAGGTTATGTATATTGCCTTTGCCCAACCTGAGTCAGAACTATAAGCATGTCCATCTCCCAGACAGTGCACACAGCACCCATTAGGTTTAAATATACCCGTCCCCCCACCCCCCACCCACCTGCCTGACACCTGATGAATGTTATTACTATACGTGCACTTAAGTATCGATCAGTTAATACCAATTTGATGGTGAGTACATGTGGTGCTTGTTTTTCCATTCTTGGGATATTTCACTTAGTAGAATGGGTTCCAGCGCCATCCAGGATAATACAAGAGGTGCTAGATCACCATTGTTTTTTGTGGCTGAGTAGAACTCCATGGTGTACATATATCACATTTTATTAATCCACTTATGGATTGATGAGCACTTGGGTTGTTTCCACATCTTTGTAATTGTGAATTGTGCTGCTATAAACATTCGAGTGCAGATGTCTTTTTATAGAATGTCTTTTGTTCTTTTGGGTAGATGCCCATTAATGGGATTGCTGGATCAAATGGGAGTATTTTTATAATTTAGCAATGTATAAATTTATGATTATAAATATTTATCTTATACATATATGTTATGTCTTTATATTGTTTTACTTCACTAATTTCCTACACTAGCCTCCTTTTGAAAACATATTAAAATACATTTGCTTTATATAGAAGGACATCTTTCTTATTAAAATAAGGAAAGATTATACAAATGGATATATAAATAGACAATAAGGGAAAAAGGTAAATATGACTATCATCTTCCACTTTAAAATATGCTTTCCAAAGTATCTGGACACATTATGTAATGGCAAAAACATCTTTTAAAAATGTAAGTTGCGTAGCGCATCTAAACGCTTTCTCTGGTAAGTGGTATCTGGTACATTAATTAAAATACCTGGAACACTAATTAAAATATATCTCCCTAGAAATGTTAAGTCTCCTTCTTCATGCTCCTTCCACTAAGATATTGATTAAAAGTAAATTCATAGGAAGGTCATGTTTCTAAATCAGTTCACGTTGCTAAGGGTACCTAATGTTTCTAAAGAAACCTGGCTCCTGAATTTCAATGAGGTGGCGTGACCACGTTCCCAGGCTGCTGTGGCCATGATTTTATTTCTTGTGAAATAAGCCTTTTCATTGTCCCATGAATACAGTTAAAGGTTATATTTTGGATATTAAAGTGTTTCTCAACAAAATACAAAAATTAGCATGATGATCCTAACTGGTTCATTATATTGTTAACAGAGAACAGGATAAGGGAGATAAGGTAGAAATTATATCAAAGTCATGTACTCTTTGACAGACTCCCAGAAACTTCTGCCATTGCTGTTAAGAACACCCACAATCTTATCTATTTTATTTTATTTTTATTTTTTAAAAATCTATTTTAAGTGCTCTTCTTCATAATTTTTCTGAGTCATATATGCATAATGTATATGCATGGAGACTTTGTACCGCGATTCTGATAACATTCCATCCCATAGCCAAGCTAATTAAAAGCTGACTATTTTCATTTTAATCAATTATGTTTTTCCTCCCCCTCTAGCGAGTATATAATGGCCACTTTTTTTACACAAAGTTGTGTTTACATCATAGGATAACATTTTGAAAGGTCTTAAGCTGATTGTGTTTTTCGGCATTTTTATTTACGTAGTTCTGTTTAAACTTTCGATACCATCACTTATTTTTTTTAAGTAAAGCAAGAAATAGTTTTGAAGATTTTTTTCTTTGAATAATTGAAATATCCTCAATAAGGTCTATATATGCTTTGTGTGTGTGTAGTCTATATTATTGTGTATATGTCTATATTATTGTTTACACTTGGTTATCATATGTATATGGCTGGTAAAATAGCTAAAAATAACTTAAATGGGTAAATGGAAAAATTAAAGGGCCCAAAGTTATTGACCATATCGCTATAAACTGGTAGATGCTGAAAGCATTTTAATCAAGTTTCTGATAACCATGGATTACAAAGTAAATGGAAATTAAATAAATATCTGACACTGTGAATTTGTCAATGTGTGGCATGGGAAAAGAGAAGCTATAACAGACATTCTACTCTGATGTAGTTCAAAGTAGAGACAAGTGATATTATTCCTAGGTTTCAGAATTGTTAATTGGAGAAAAAATTTAAATTATCAGAGAATCTCTGGAAAGAAAAATGAGACTCTAAAGAGATTTCTGTTAAACCAGCCATCCCATAATTGAATATCCTCATGAAATCTTCTGTCATACCAGGCTCCAGATTGTCCTCGAACAGCTCCTGCCAAGGAATTTTTTTAACTTCAGAATGTAACGGGGGTACACAAGTTTTGGTTACATAAATTGCTTTTGCACAGTTTGAGTCAAAGTTATAAGTGTGCCCATTCCCCAGATAGTGTACATTATATCTGACAGGTGTGAATTTACCCATTTCCTCCTCCCCTTGCTACCTGCTTGATTTCTGATGAATGTTACCTCCATGTGTGAACATTAAGTGTTGATCAATTATTTCCAATTTAGTGGTCAGTACATATTGTGTTTGTTTTTCCATTCTTGTGATACTTCACATAGAAGAATGCTCTTTAGTTCCATCCAGGTTGTTACAAAAGATACTAGATCACCATTATTTTTTATGGCTGACTAGTACTCCATGGTATTCACCCAAAGGAGAAAAACACATTTTATCAAAAAGACACTTGCACTCTCAAATATTTATAGCAGCACAATTCACAATTGCAAAGATGTGGAGACAACCCAAGTGCCCATCAATCTATGAGAGGATTAATAAAATGTGGTGTATGTACTCATGGAATGCTGCCAAGGAATTTCTGTAGCTTCCAGGGATACCCTCATTCTCGCTAAGCAAGACTTACTGACTTACACAGCGTCTAGCTTCTTCTAACTTCTCCTT
Organism: Cheirogaleus medius; assembly: GCA_008086735.1. Classification (NCBI taxonomy): domain Eukaryota; kingdom Metazoa; phylum Chordata; class Mammalia; order Primates; family Cheirogaleidae; genus Cheirogaleus; species Cheirogaleus medius. Next base: position 3,236,057 of record VBSM01000631.1, on the reverse strand, counting down.
GCAGGAGCAATGATTCCCAGGGAATGGTTGAATCGCTTTATATGTAACTATGACTGAAATATTTGAAAATAACACACCCGGTCTCCAGTTTACTAGATAGGATAACTCTAACTTCTCTGAATATTTATCATGCAAAATGATTTAGATTCCTTGTCTTAGTGCATTCTGAATGCACTAAGTGTTTTCTGAATGCTTTAGTCCACCTAATTTCGTCTTTAAAAGCAGAACCGAAACTAATGGCAATAATCCAGATAACATTTGACTGTTGCAAAGCAAATTCGGTTTACAGACACTGCAAGACAATTTTTATAAGGATGCATTGGTATTCCTCATGCACCAACACCTCACAATTAGAATATCTTGCACACCAAGAATTTTTGCACTACACTGCTAAGCCTATATAAATTATGCTTCCTTTTGCAGTTGGGCTAACAATTTTTGGACCTAAATGCAGAATCCCAATATATACCTTCTATTTATTTCGGTCTTTCCTGATTCTGCCTATTAACATGCCCATTTCCTTCCCATCCCATGTCATCTTCAGCTTTCACTATATGTGTTACACACTTTTATCTAGGTCATTGGTAGAGGTACCAAACAGGACATGAATAAAGGCCTTACTGATCAATTTTCTCCTGTTTGACATGGGCCCATTAATTGCATCATTTATATAAATACATATATGTGTGTGTGTATGTATGTATACACACACACATATATATATTACATTTTATATCATTTATATATAAGCGGTCACACCAATTTTCAACCCATTGCAGTTTTGTATCTCTGTCTCTTCAGCTATTTGATACTTTACTGTTTCTGGGCAAATTGATACTATGCTAGCACTGCCCCTTTCATTTTCACTGTTCGTTGAGGATTTCTCGTTTTTCACTGCCCCGTGAAATATTAATTCCACCAGCTTCCACTGGCTGTTCACTCTGCCACCCCTAGAGGAGCACTTCTAGTTTTATGGGAATTGTTCGATGTGAAAGTCACATTGAACACCCAACTTTCTCTTGTCTGTCTCTACCTGACCTCTCCCATAGAAGACGCCAAAGTGCAGTCTTCCCCAACACGCCCCTCTTCCTTTGTCTGCTGTTGCTGGCCATGTGCCAAGTCAACAAGTCTAAAAGTGGAGTGTTTTCTCCGTCCTCAACCCCGTACCTGAACATCATGCCATGACCACCTGCTTTGAAACACTCCCCAAACACCTCTTAGCTAACAAAATATATCCATCATCTATTTCCTGGATTGAATCTCATTTATTAATCCTCACACCAATCATCAATTCTTTTAAAACAGGTGATGGACATTCTTCCAAGCTCCTACTATTTTTGTATAGCAGTATACTTACTTAGCAAATTTGAGAGAAGGAGTCATCTTTTTTTTTTTCCAAACAGAATTGAAACACAGTTGCGAAAGAATCCAGCATATGGCACATAGTCAATCAATTTTTTTCTTTAAGTAAAAAACAGTTGGATTCTGGATTGAGAAATATGCCATGTACCAGTGTGGAAATGTAGAACAGCCCACGACACTGTGAATTCAAATTTATTCTGTAGGGCGTGGGGGCAGAGTGATCTTCCAAGTAGCCCACCTTATTTTTGCTCATCTACACTGGTCATTGAAATATTTCCAACGTGCTTATCCTCTGCTTACAACATTCATGAGCAGCTCATGGAAACACTTCCTATAATGTCTTAGAAGCCGAACACCCGATACTTCAACCTAATACTTCAAGATACATAATGTTCTTTCTCACCTACAAATAGGTGTGAATTTTTCTGAAGACATTTTCAGAAGTGTAAAGTCTCTGGTTAGAATTTGTACTGGCATACTTTGGCTATCTGTTTCTAATTTTTAGCTATCTGCAGGTGACATAAAGTGGTAATTTTTTGTTTTTTGGTAGATTTTCAGTACAGTTTTTAATGGTATAGAAGAAACCAGCATGCAAATACTGAATGACACATACAGATGTCACTGGGGTTTTGAGATTTTATTGGTATTTTTAAAGGAAATTGTGTATATTAGGATGAGCAAAATAGATGTGGACTGTCAGATATGGAAAAAGGTTACTTTTTATATCCTGAGTTTAGAAATGCAATTAGAAATTTTTTAAGTTTTACATTTGTTTGATATTAACTTGGAGATGGCCCCTCTAAAATACATAAAGGCACAAGTATGTTTTATTTGAAGATGTAAATATTTGTTCTGTAATCATAAAAATGCTAACATCTTAATGGATATAAATGATGTGAAGCTTCTAACTCCTTAAGTTATATATAAAATGAAAATATGTACATTTTTCATATTATCAAAGAATAATACCTTTTAAATTAATCATTGTGTATCTTTCCTCAGAACAACTTCCCCTGTCTTATATAAAAACAAGGAAACATTTTGGATATTCTGACTGTGGCTGGCCTACAGCTAGCCAGCATTTACAACATGTCAGATTGATCATGGTGCAAATGCTATTAATACGAAACTATTTATACAATCTGGGTTATAAAGTAGCTAAATCTTCAGATGAAAATTCACAGCTGGTAGAACTGCTGCCATCCTTGTGAATTATAGTTATTGAATCCCACAGTCATTATTATAATTAAATCCTAGTAATCAATGTTGACTGACTGTCACTGCCCATATGCTAAGGTATCATTTTACTAGAATCTTGAAACCATCACTGAAATGTGAGAAAAATTCAAAACTTCTTAAACAGAAACTTTTCCACTCCTTCTAATTATGGGTAATAACATGTCATTCCTCTAAAGATAACATGTCCTGTTGTTTTCCAGATCTAGGGAAAATAATTTATTATATGTTTGGGAGCTCTCCTTTGATAAAGACGTGGACTTTGAATTTTTTTTTTTTTGAGTCTGTTTAGAACTCTGTGAAAATGCATTTTTCTCATGTTTTGTTGAATAAGTATTAAGTAACGGAACCATTGTTTATTGCACGTGCAGACAGAGAATTAAATTTAATTTCATTGAATGCAAATAGAACATCTGTGTGTTCAGGCAAGTCTACCATGTTTTCCAGGACAAGTTATGCTCCTGTCTTCTGTGATGAATGTTTCACACATGTTACTCACCCCCTCTCCTTCTCAGGTGATGACTTCAGGAAATTCAGAAACAGTCTAGAGTACGTCCACTGGCTCCTACCAGCAAATTTATCATCTTCCCCGGATTGGTTTTCTAATGTTGTTATAATAAATGACCATGAATAGAGCAGCTTACAACAAAACAAAAATGCCATATTACATTTCTGGAGATCTGAGGTCAAAAATCAGACTCGTTGGGCTAAGATCAAGATGCCAGCAGGACTGTCTTTCTTTCCAAAGGTTCTAGGAGAGAATCCATTTCCTCACCTTTTTGGCTCCCAGTGCTGCCAGCGAACACACTACCCTTCTTCTATCTTCAAAACCAGCAGTGCTGGGCTGAGTCTTTCTCCGTGGCCCTGTGTGAGTTTCTCTTTACCTATTCCTTCCTCCACCTTTAAGAACCCTTTCCCTTACCTTGACTGCAACCAGACAATCGGCAACAGTCCACCTGCCCTAAAGTCACCTGATTTGAAATCTTCATTTCAACTGCAATCTTTGCCCTGTAACATCATATATTTACAGATTGCAGGAATCAGGGTGTTCATAACTTTGGAGGGGAGGCGTGTTTCTCAAAGACAGATACCTGCATCTTGGTCCACAGAGGACACCTTCCTTCTATCCTGGACCAGACTGGATAGTAGCTACTGATGGGCATCATCTCGGCCAGTGAAGGTACCCCTTCCTGCCTTCCAGAGCCCACACGCCAAGGTTGGAGAATGTGAACCACTCTGTCCTCAAAGTTAAACTCCTGCCAGGAGATATGCATTTGGGATTCGGGGCTGTGAAATCTTTTTAGACTAGAAATGCTCCCCTGAGAGAGACACATGGTACTTTTCCTGACCTATCTGACACCAAGGACACGGGGTTTTGAGTCAACTACCCGTCCCTAATTTGCTGTAAAAGTGATGGATAAATTGATTCACTTTGCTGTTCATTAACCTGGAAGGCAGTCCTGCCTCCAGTCTGGTCAAAGTGGATTAATGTCTCTTTGCTTTTGTAACACCTTCCACTAAAAATTGAAATAATTATGCCACCATGGAAAAATAAAATTCTAATGTATATATAGGATAATAGTATTTATTTCATCCAAAAAGCATAGTCATTTGTCAATAAAATGAATGTTCATAAGATACTAATCTTGAATGAACTCCTAAGGGCTTAACATGTTAAGATCAAAGTCAAATCTTATATTGAAAATTTTATCATTTTGCATTTTTTCAAAATGTATATTGCATTTGAACATTATCCTTAAAACCCAGGGAAGATAATTTTATATACTGCATGCTTACTAAATCACGTGTAACTCTTTGACTGAGTTAACAATATTCTAAGGTTATCAGGAGAATAACGTAATAACAGGCAAAGACCAACTTCAGCATTGCAAAACCACAGATAAAAATATGCAATGTCAAGCTTGCAAAACACAAATGTGAGTTTGCAAAGTGGAATCTTATGAGAATACTACGTTGTACAAATCTAATTAAAAAACATCATATTATATACCTAAAATAACATTACAAAGTTCACCTTCTTGGTCATTTACAAAAAATTTAATTTCTATTGTTTCTAACATTGGCATTTATAAAAATTGTAGTTAGGTCCTGACATTGTGTCTATGGTTAATATTTGAGTTGAATTAGTTATATAGGTAACTCCATTAAGGTCCATGACATTTTTTGTTGTTGTTGTTGTTGTTTTCATTTATCATTCACCAACAGACCTTGGTGTTTATAAATGAACATAAACCCAATCAAGAACCCCACTATCAAATGCTTGTTAAAACACACGATAACAAGTTTTTAGATGATAAGCTAAATAATTGTTCATTTTTAAGCAAAAAGCAGATTATACATAATTAATGAATTTAAATAGTGGAATAATACCAGAACTATGGGGAGAAAGTAAATCCAATAAGCAGACACAGGGCATGATATTTGGGTAAGCTGATAAAAATAAAAAGGTTTTGCTCCATGAGATGCCGCATCCTTCAAGTCTTTTAAGCAATACATGCTTAAATTCTTCCCCACAGTTTTCCTAGAAAGGTTATCCTACCCATTTAAATTCCCTAAAAGAATTGTAAATCTTCCTTTCTATGGTTAACCTTGGGAAATGAGGTATGAGAAGATTGATAAAAATACCCGTGTGCGGAGGCAAATAACCTGTGATTTGAATACTATTAGAATAAATGGTGAGGGTAGGCAATGCCGTATGTTGTACGATTAGTGCGTGCCCTTCAGTATATAAATGCTTTAAAAGCAATGCATGAATTAAAGTTAAAATGGCATCTGAAGAAAGCATTTAAAGTAACAGGTAAAAAAAAAAAAAAAAAGTACACCAAGATGCATGCATCAGATAAACACAGTACAAAATGAATCTCATGGGAGATTTAAGGCTAAGAAACTCTTCATCAGGTTTTCAATGGCCCGATTTAATCCATGAAATGTTCTGTCAAGCAACCCAAGATGAGGAAAATACTATGGTGTGCTCCTAGGAGGATTCCCCTGAAGTTTGCATATTTGGAAATGCTAATAACATATTCCAGTGGTGGGGAATGCAAGCTCCGTGTTTGAATAATGGTTCTGCCCATTAGTAACTTCATGATGTCACTCACATTATAAATTGTTTTGGGTCTCGGTTACTTTGGGTCTCTATCTCTTTATCTGTAAAAAGGGAATATTAATTATTACCTCATAAGGTGGGATTGAGAGCTAAGGAAATAATACAATAAAATTCCCAGATTTTTACCTAGACGGAAGACTCTTCTTCTTGCAAATATGCAAGTGGCGTGTATAGCTCTCTCTTCTCCTAGTTCTTTGTCCTGTTCTGAATAGGATTAGAGACAAAAAGTGCCAGCATAATATTTTCAGGGACTACTTTGTACTTTATCTGTATTAGTGTGTTTGTTAAGGATTAACTTCTATAGGAAATCTTTCACCAGACTTGTACAGCTGGTGTGTAGATGCATGGAATAAATAATTTCTGAAACAAAACCAAGACATCCATGGTCATAAATACCCCATGGTAGTGGGAGAGTTTTCTGCCACTGGAAGCATTGAATGAAAACCTCATGGAGTATACTCAGCCCTATAAACATGTGTAGAACATACATCATAGGTGAAGTATCACATTTCACACTGGAATGAAAAAGCGTATATGGAAATAAGCTTCCTCCTTCATTTTCTGGTAATTTGAGTCACAGGTTGCAGGCAGAAACAAATGACCATGATATTTTTCTCTCCCTAAGAATTTTTAGGATTCTATATTTAAAAAACAAAAAACAAAAAACAATGCAATGGATGTAAGGTCATGTTGCAATTAACCCAATGAGGAAAAGAAAGGGAATAGAAGTCACTAAAGGGCAAGAAAGGATTTTCTGCTTCACCTAATATGGAGAAAGATAGAAAGAATGAACATCCCCATGCTATATCTTATTTTCCTAAGCCCATCAGAGAGCTTCAGACAAAACTCATGTGATAACAGACTTGGATCTTGATAAACAAGTGAAAATCCCTAGAAAGGCATGCTAGGTTTCAATGCCACATAACTAATTGCCATAAATGTGTTGGCTTAAAACAAAATACAATCCTTATCTAGGTACAAGAGTTGGGCACAGTATAGATGGGTCCTATGCAGAGGTATAATTTATGTGTTGTCTGGGGCTACATGCTCATCTGAAGGTTCCACAGGGGAAGAGCCTATTTCCATAACACGTTCACTGAAATTGCTATAAAAATTTATTTTCTCATAGCTCTAGAATTTACAGAGGCAAACTTATTCCAAGCTAGCAGTGGAACAAAGAAGGGAGGGAGAAAATGGAAAAGAGAGAGAAGAGATTTGCAAGCATCTTCTAACCACACTATGACTTTTTATAACATGACATAATCAAGAGAGTGATATGCCGTTACATTTTCAATGTTCTGTTTGTTAGACACAAGTCCTAGGTCTTGCCCACATTCATGAAGACAGAAAAAAAAATAAACAACAAATAATATATGGAACAAAGAGAATGCAATGAGAATGACGATAAATTTAACTCCAACCACATCAATAAAATCATATTAAGTGTAAATGATCTAACCACCTCAATTAAAAAGAAGAAATTGTCAGACTGGATTAACAAAATTCTTGGCATGCAATGAGTACAAGAAGACTTCATTAAATATAAAGACAATTAATGGTGCAAAGTCTTTAAAAATGGGAAAAAATCATACTATGTAAATACCAAAACAAAGCTGGAATAGCTATACAGATACCAGAAAATGTAGACTTTAGAGTAAAAATCCCAGGGATAAAACAGAATATTTTGCAATGATAAAAAGATCATCTCACACAATCAAAATAGCAATCCTGAATTTTTATGCTCCCAAAAAGTGAGTTTCAAATGCATGAAGCAAAATCTAACAGATTGGAAAGAAGAAATAAGCAAATCTAAAATTAAAATTGGAAATTTTAGCACTCCTTTCTCAGAAAAAGGACAAGCAGACAAAATCTCTATCAGATCTAAACAACACTATGAATCGATATGAGATAATAAAACACATACAGAAACACCATCCAACATAAGAATACACAATGTTTTTGTGCACAAATAAAATATTCACAATATATAATTTATATTTTGGGCCATAAAACAAACATCAACAGATTTAAACAAATACAAAGTATGTTTTCTGATCACAATAGAATTTAATTTGTAATAAAATGAAACACAGGTCTGTAAAAACTCTAATTACTTGAACATTAAGCAGCACTTTTCAGAATAACCCACAAGTAAAAGAGGAAGTCACAGGAAAGATGGAAGATGTTTGGAATTGAAAGAGAATAAAAATGAAATACATCTAAATTTGAGAGATGTAGCTAAGGCAATGCTTTGAGGAAAATTCAAAGCATAACAAGCTTGTATTCGGAAATATTAAAGGTTGTTAATAATACGAACTTCCATCAAAGCAGGCAGAACAAAGAAAATAATAAAAGTAAGGGCAGAAATCAATGCAATCAGAAAAGGAAAAACAATAGAGAAAGATCACTGCTATGAAAAGCTCTTTTGGTGGAATGAACAATTAATTCATAATCCTCTAGTCAGTTAGAGAAAGAGATGCAGAGAGCGTATGGAATGAGGGAGCATTATGATCCAGGTTACATAATATATTGGATATATATTCAATGAAAGGGACAAATTCCTTGAAATACCAAAACTCACTCAAGAAGAAAATCACAATTTGAAGTGTTTGCTGAATATGTCTTAAATAAGACATAATTAAATGAATGTATTAGCTTATTTGAATACTCAATAAAGAAATTGAATTCATGGCTTAAATATTCCAATAAAGAAAACTCTCGGCCAAGTTAGCTTTACTAGCAGGTTCTACCAAATATGTAAGGGCAAAGAGGTCCAATACTACACCAGCTATGACAGGAAATACAGCAGGAAGAAATGCTTCTCTACTCTCTCAATGGAAAAGAGAGAAAAGATATTTACAATCATCTTCTAAGAAGACAAAAACTTTTTATAACATAATATAATCAAGAAAGTGATGTGCCCTTACATCTTCAATGTTCCGTTTGTTAGAAGCAAGTCCTAGGTCTTGCCCACATTCTTGAGGACAAAATAAATAAATAAATAACAAAGAATATATGGAACAAAGAGAATGCATTGATAAATGCCGAAACAAAGCCGGGATAACTATAGAGATATCCGAGAGGCCTGGATTGCTATGGTAACAGGAGCAGACAAAGACATCACAAGCAAGAAATCCACACACCAGTATCCCTCACAACAAGAGTTTAGTACCTATAAACCCAGCCATAGACAAATGCTCATACATCATGATTAAATGGGATTTATGGTTGCCATGTAAGGATAGTTCTATATGCAAAATGAAAAAAAAAAAAAATACAGCAAACCAACCAACCAAACAACCAAACAATGAAACCTGAAAAAGACTATGACTATCAACAGAGCATCAGAAAAGCATGTAAGAAAGTGCAACATCCAATCCTGATAAAAACTCTCAGCAAACCAGGAATTCAAGAGAAAAGGCATCTGAGAAAAATCAACAGCTCTCTATATTAATATATTAATAGTGAAAGATGGAATGTTTTACCCCTAATATAAGAGAACAAGGCAAGGAGGTCTTCCCTCGCTACTTGACTTCAAGGTTATATGCAAATCCTAGCTAGTACAATCAAAAAATAAAAAGAAACAAAAGGTATAGAGATTGAAAAGGAAAGAAGAAAGAAATCTGCCTTTGCCAATAAAATTATTGACTATGAGGATAATCATAAAGGGTCACAAAAATATTTTAAAACCAAAGAGTTTATTAAGTAAATAGGATATAAGTTCTATATAAAATACAATCACATTTATCGATACTAACAATGAATGACTGGAAGTTAAAATGTGCAGGAAAATGCCATGTGCAATAGTACAAAATCAGGAAATATGAAGACATAAAACTAACAAAGTATGTGCAAAATGTGTATACTGGGATCAAATATTTGATAAGAGAAATCATAAAAGATTATCAGTCAAAAGTGAGTCTTTCTCAAATTGATTTTTGAGTTTAACAATATGCCAAACAAATTATGGTGAGAGTTTTAAAGAAATCTACAGCTTCTCCTAAAATATGAAAGTGTTGAACTCAGAATAATCAAAATCTTTGGATAGGTTATTGGGCCTTAATTAAATAGTCATAAATAGACCCACATATGTATAAATAGATATTTGATACAGTTGTCAAGGTAATTCAGTAGAGATAACACTCTTTCAACAAGTGGTTCTGGAATCGTTGCACATCTATTAATATATACAAACAATACAAAATAAAACCTCAATGAATGCCTTGTACCATATTAAAATTAACTTGATATGTGTCACAGATCAAAATGAAAACCCTAAAATGAAACTTATAGAAGAAGAAAACTTAGGAGAATATTTTTATGATTTGTATTAAGTAAAGATTTCTTAGAATGCAAATGACGATGGATCATCAAATATGAAACTGATTAAATTTTATCAAAATGGAAAACTTAGTTTTAAAGGACATTGTGAAAAAAGGAAATGCAGGCCACAGACTGGAAGAAACTATTTGCAAAACTCATTGCTCATAAAGGAGTCATGCACAGAATATATAAAGAATTCTCACTATGCACCAGCAAGGTCATGTACGATGCAATTCCCTTCAAAGTCAAACATATTTGAACAGACACTTGACCAAGAAGATATTTTGGTGGTCAATAAGCAAATTAAAACAAACAAACAATCAAAAAAAACCTCTGCATCATTAATCATTAGGAAATTACAATTTAAAAATCACACTAGAATATACTACCTGAGGGGGCACTGGCCGGGCTCGGTGGCTCACGCCTGTCATCTTAGCACTCTGGGAGTCCAAGTGCTTGAGCTCAGGAGTTTGAGACCAGCCCAAGCAGGAGTGAGATCCCATCTCTACAAAAATTAGAAAAATTAGCCAAGTATGGTACCAGGCACCTGTAGTCCCAGCTACTGCAGAGTCTGAGGCAGGAGGATAGCTTGAGTCCAGGAGTTTGAGGTTGCTGTGAGCTGTGATGACGCCATTGCACTCTAGCCTGGGTGACAGACAGATACCCTTTCTCAAAAAAAACAAAAAATAGAATGGCTACAGAAAAATAAAATGACAATTCTGAGTGTTGGTAAGGATATGCATCGACCGAAATTATCATGACTGGAGGTAAGGATGCAAAATGTTGTAGCTACTTAAACAATTGGGCGATTTCTTACACAATTTAACATCTACTTACTATACGGCCCAACGATTTCATTCCAGGCATCACCCAAGAGAAATAAAAACCAATGAAAATACAATGACCTCTACATTAATGTGTTTTTATCAATTTTATTGTAATCAGCAAAAGCGGGAAACAACTCAAATGTCCATCAACTTGTGTACGGATAGAAAAACTGTGATATATCCCTTGCATGGGTGTTCCTCAGGAGTTAAGAAGAACAAATTAATGACCTCTGTAACCATATACATTAATCTGAAGGTTTTTTTATGTAAAAGAGGTCCGACTTAAAAGGCAAATCGTGTATGGTTTCATTTGCATGGCATTCAGGAAAAGACAGAATTCTGGAAGGGAAAACACAGTCCTGGTTACCAGTGGCTGGGTGCAGAATGAGATGTTGGATGTGCCATTTTGATTTGTAGAGCTGATTATAAGATCTGACGCATCAAAATTCTTCCAGAAGCTCACTCATATGGGTGAATCTGACCGTATGTATACATGCTTCAATAAATCCATCTTTAAAACAAAAAGGCGGGAAATTTTGTCTGCAATCACAAAAGGAATAGACTTTCAGTATACGTAGAGAAAAGAGAAAAATAACTGCTCTCTGTCAGTTAAACTTGAACCTCTGCCTTTTCAGCAACTGGGGCAATGTAGGAGGGCTAGAGCCACCCTGTTTTGGGGACAATGTGCATCACCCCAAAATTGCATCCTTCAGTGATGCTATCTGTGAGTCAAGTGCTACAATAACTACAGCTTTGCTTCAGTTGGATTAGTTTTGGCATTTTGGGGTATAGTTACTTGGTTTATTTTCAAACATTCTATCAATGAAAGCAGAATACTGTACTTAATTCAATGTAATATTTTTTAATTCAAACATTTTTTAAAAACTTATGTTTATAAAATATCTTTGTTTGGTTCTCAAACAGCTCTGAGAGGGAGGTATTATTCACCATTTTACTGTTGGGAAAACTGAAGTCCAAAGAAAAGAATATTTTTTTAAAATTTCTTTTAAATGGACAAAAATTGCACATATCCGTGGTGTATCACATGATGTTTTGAAATATGTGTACATTGTGGAGTGGGGAAATTGAGATAATTAGCATCCACATTACCTCACTTTTTTTTGTGGTGTGAGCATTTAAAATACACATGCTCGTAGCTCTGACTTCGGCATGGCAAAGGCAATATATGTAACCTAAACATTTGTACCCTCATAATATTCTGAAATA
>VBSM01000631.1:3197853-3223855 GCA_008086735.1 Cheirogaleus medius | reverse complement strand
AAAAAAAAAATATATATATATATATATATATGTTCAGCAATTTTCACCCATACACTACATTGTTATTAACCTCAGTCATCAGGTTGTACCATAAATCTTTTGAACTTAGGAAATTGTTTAACTTAGGTTTTACAATGAGTTCAAGCTACAGTTCAGCTCTGGTTTGTCTTACCTGAAGGAGTGTGTTCTTTCCAACACTCCGCAGTTCATTAATCCTCTGAATCTCTGAAAAGGCAGAGTGCATCGCGTGGTCCCACAACACACCTGCGTGTGCAGATAGGTACCCGCAGGTAATTGCACTGCAAGGACTGCCTGCCTACTGCTATTTTCACGGAGGAAGCTAATGACGGTCGATACCAATTACAGCAATTTCCCGAGGGTGAGAAATTAACCTGATAGACTCACGCGAACACGAAGGTGTTTCGTGGTGGTTATGTTGTAACAAACTGAAATCTCTGGACATTAAGCAAACACGAAGGTGTTTCGTGATGGTTATGTTGTAACAAACAGAAATCTCCGGACATTAAAAATATACTCCAGGATCTGCAAGGTAATTTGTTAGCACCGTTTGTTCCCTTCCCTGCACATTTTGGCATATCTTTGATGTGTTTATACAACTCATTTCACCAAATGCACTGAATTAAAGTTATTTAGAAGGTAGTAGAGGCTGCTTCAAACGTATGATTTGCTGTTTTCATATGAAAAGGCAGGCATCAGACTGTGCTCATTCAATTCGATATATTTCACCTGAAGAAATATTGGAACACAGAGTCAAAAGAGAACAGAGCTTTGGTGTGAGCACAAAGGAAAATAAGAAAATGCTGTTGAAATCAATGACTGAGAAGTACAAAAGTATATAAAATGCAGAATGTTACTACTTATAAAATAAATGTAAAAATGACTCACTGTAAACTATTGGAATTATCTCTTTAGATATGTTTCTGTATTGTGTGTGGATTCCTTGATGAAAGGTCTTTATTTATTTTTATGAATCCCATTGCAAAGTAGATGTCTAATGAAATTAGTGAGAAATCAGGAAGGAAGGGAGGAAGGATAGAAAGGAAGGAGGGAAGGTGGGAAGTAGGGAAGGGAGAATGGAAAGAAGGAGGGAAGGGAGGAGGGAAGGAAGGAATGAGGGAAGGTGGGAAGGAGGGAAGGAAGAAGAAATCGGTATTAATTAGAATTTGAAGAGTTAGTGAAGATGTCATGGAGAAGGAATCACTGAAGTTCTGGCTTGAAGGACTCGTTGATCTGGTGCTGGAGGGGAAGAGGCAGGGGAAAGATGTAGGCAATCAATTGATATCCCAAGAGGACAGCATAGTATTTGACCTAATTGAGCTTTAAAGAAAGAATTACCCTGATGAAGTGTTATGAGGCATGAGTTTCAAACCCTGGTCCTGGCATTTCCCGGCGGTTAGACATTTCTACTGACCAGTATGGTCAGAAGTCTTCCCTGGAAAGATCACGGCGGTGTCCACGCTTGGAGCAGTTTGGAGAATGGAGTGGGGTAGGAGGAGATTTTAGGAAGAAAGATAGGAAGGAAGACAAAGGAGGAGGCCATTATCCATGTCGACTTTGTCCTTCTGGATGTATAAGGTTTTCATGTATGGAGATAATGAAATAACATCATGTTCTACCCAACTTCTCTTCCTGGGGATAGGAGCCCCTCTGTGGCAACACCTTGACCAAGGTACCTGCTCTCCGAAGCCCTGTGATGGATGATGAGGCTGAGGTGCCCGGACTATATCCCACATCAGTGAGCCAGGCTGCCGAATACCCTGGAAAGGGAATCAGTGCAAACTCCTTGGGGGGTATCTGGCTCTCGTTAGCCAACCACAATTCTCCCGCCTCTATGTGAACCCTTAGCAGCCAACATAAACAGCAACGTCTGTGGTGGCTGGGTTTTGTCATGATGTTCAAATGTATTTATGATTATAAAGATACAGGATATGCAAAAGGATATTTATAGCAGTATTTTTGCACAGGAGTGATCTAAGTCCCCCCTTTCTTTTATACCAAATGTTACTGTCATGAAGTTTCCATGAGTTCCAGGAGTTCACCTTCGTTTTAAATACGGTTTGGTATCAGAGAAGCACAACTCGTTCTCAATGCTTATTTATGGAGCTGAATTGCCTATCGCTAAAAGAGTTTCTCAACTAGATATTGTATTACATTTTGCATGCCCTACTTGTCAAACCCTGTGGAAGTTTCTCATTTTTTTTATTTATTGATTACAGATCCATGGCGCATTTGAATATCTGGCATGTCAAACAGGTTAGTGTTATTAAGGTATGATTTTCCACTAACGTCTTTTTTTGGGGGGGTGAATAAATTATTCTCTTTCTTGGGATCGGTGGTGGTGGTGGGATTGTCTTGCCTTTTTAACTAACATGGTAACTGACGAGCTGTGGTAAAATAAACGCTAAAGCTGGAATCTGAGCAATGCACCTCGAAGTCTGCATTTAATAGGCAGAATTCTTCCTTTAACGGATGATGGGCACCATTGCACTTTCTCTGTCTGTGCGCTGTGCAGTTGTGGAAAATACCACCCGTGCTTTGCACTTTCTCCGTCTGTGCGCTGTGCAGTTGTGGATAATACCACCCGTGCTTTGCTGATATCACCAATACTACTAACAAGTGAGTAACATCTACACGCAAAGTGATTTTGCTTATTTTCTTTTCTTCGGAACAAACACATGGGGAAAGCAAGTGATCTTTTAGAGGTGGAATACCCCTTCCTTTCCATGAGCTTTGCTGACGACCGAAGAAAACAGAGGATGGTGGACTGTCCTAATGATGACGGACGAGTTGAACATTTCCACTAATGTGTTGTTGGCATTCCCCGTGGCATTTCTTCTGTGCCCAGAATTCTAGAGAATGACCTCTGTGATTTCCTGAGACTGCCATTGTTTCTCTGAAGATATGCCTCTGAAAATTAATATGCCGGTGAAGAAAATACGGCATCTGCTACTACAACTCATTGGAATTATTTCACCTCTGCTTTTGCACTCGTATTGCATTTGGAGAGTCTGGTAGCTTGATTTGCTGTTGATTGTCATGAGAAAGTCATAAATCAGGCTCCAGACACCTGCAGGTTGTAGGTGTATTTGGGGAGTCAGATGCTTTGATAAAATACAGGCAACATTGTGTTAATGAAACTCATGCATCCTACTTCGGCAAAATTCTGTGCATGAAACTTCTCACGGCACATTGTTAGGACTAACAGGGCATAAATGACCCATTACTACAATTAATTTGGGAAAATAAAATTTCAGCCCCATGCTTACCAACACATAAAATTAGTCTACCTACACTTTCAACTGTTGCTTTAACTGAAGGTCACCATTACCTTTTAATCAGGGTAATCTGTCTCTTCTTCCTCTGGTTTAAATTTGAGGGATGCTATCTATGAAATGGAAAAAAAAAATAACTAGGGTAACCAGATGCTAGTTCTACAACAGTGTATCTGTATGTCTTGAATGAATTATTTAGTTTCATTTTAGCTTTGGTGTCTTGGGAAATGATGTGTTAATATTTCCAGCTATTCTGCAGTCTAATAAAGCACGAAAGAGTGTTTCAGGGACCTAAATAAAGAAAACGTCATACTCAACTTTTGTATTTGCAGAAGTTTCCATTGCTGCAAATGGTATGGGACACCAGGCCTCAATATTGATAGAAAATGCGTTTATTTAATGAGTGTAAATGATGTTACCTTTTAGGAGACATATAAGAGATGAAGACCTAATTTAATTCTTAAAGCAAGCCCCAAATTGGGGCTTAATATTGTTCTTTGGTTATTTCAATTAAACAGAGGTCTGAATGTAAAATATCCCATTATTTTACAATTAACACACATAGAATCTTATCAATTTATACCGGCCAAATTATGCACATTATTATATAGGATTGACATACAACTTCCATGACATACAACTACCAGTTCTAGGAAATATCCACAGGTGTGTCCCACGTTTGGACAAATAGAAGGGGTTGAGAAATTTTCTCATTTTGAAGACCAAAACATGTTAACCTATAGCATTCATCTCTCATTGCTGAGGTCTAAAGTCTCCTCCCTCACAACTTTAATGTGTGTGTGTTTGTGTGTGTGCACATCTCCATGGTATATTTTTATGCTAAAATGATTATTTTCATATATCTTTCAGGGAGAGTACTAGACTATGAATATTGCCATTGAGACAAGCTATACATTTTTGGTTGCAATTTGTCTTACCATTAAAAAAAAATCAACTTAAACTTTGATTTTTTTTTTGTTTGAAAACAAAGTCCATTTGTGTTCATATTTAAAACAAAGATCTAAAATTACATCACTATTGAATTTACCCTAAAAAACAGTGAAGAGATTTATTTCGAGCACTTTGAGGTGTGTCATTTTTATATGGAATTAAATATGCTTTGATTTCCTTGGAAGCCCATGTCTGGACTATTGCGTTAGAGCAAGCATTTAGGGAGGCAAACCCTACAGATTGCAGAAAGATGAATAGGACAGAATCCCTTACCTCCAGGTATTTCGAAACCAAGGAGAATCATTCACATTTCCACATAAACCAGTCTAAGATGATTCCTCTCTGTTATCTGTGTGGGTTTGCTTCCCCACTTCAATCTTTCTCCTTGTCCTAAATAGGATTAACTATTAGGTACTGATTTCGTATATGCCCTCTAGTATAAACCAGCCACACACCTTAAATTCATTGTCCGATGTATTTATATAAAAAGGACTTAGATGTCTGCCCCCTCCTTAATCTACTTCCCACCCCTCTTCCATACATTAAACCACATGAGATACGAAGCATATCAGCAGAAAATGTCCAATCTTCCCCAAAAGCCACCGGTTAGCAAGTCCCAGTCTGTGTTAATTACCACAGCAGTCTGCCTGGGTTTCAATCAGCACCTCAGGGAAGCAATCAAAGACCAAAAGAAGGACAGTGCTTTTATTCACGGCCCACACTTATTGGCATGATTCAACCTTTCACCATTTTATATTGCTGGTGGGTGGGCTGCATGGCACCCATTCCACTGTGGAGTTCTCCCCAAAACTGCAGAGATTGCCATGGCCGGAGAGGCAAGACAATGGAAAATATCTTTGTAGAAACTGTCCAAGGCAGTGTAGGTATCACAGCATAAGATCTAAGTTGTTCGCTTCCTTCATAAATGGTTTAAACCCTTGTGTGAAAATCAGTTTTCCTGCAGAGATAATAAAGCAGAATAAAGAGTGTGTGCATAGTTTATGAGGCAAGATTTTTCCTGAGGTCTATATTTTCTCTCTACGTATTAGGTCATTTCCAACATTATGCTGCTAGCTCTCTAAACATTTGGGTACTTTATGCAATTTTACTCCTCAAATATTTCAGTGTTCATCACTGCCACCATCTTCATTATCAAAAGCAGCATTTTTTTTTACCATCATCTTCATCATACATGCAGGAATATCAGTATATCATAGTGTTTAAGGGTGTGGGCACTGAAGACAATGCATATTATTTACATTATTTCATGACTGTATGATAACAAAGGGAAGTATTATGAGGAATGCATATGGGAAAAGGGACACTATTTCCAATCAATTTGATTTAATCAGGGCCGTTGGAGAGATCTCAATCTCATGGCTAGGAATTCAGTTTAAGAGAGAAGTGCAGAGGAAGTAATTATTTCAGGTACACTCAAAGCTATTTATGTGTCTAGTGGTAGTTTCAAGTTGGGAAGAGAGACTGATATTTGCAGAGAGTGCAGGAGCTGAGCTCGATATAAAATCTTCAGAATTCCTAGTTCAATAGGCAAACAGGCAGATGATGTCCTCTACTTCCTATTTTGACAGAAAAAAGGGCAGATGATGTCCTCTATTTCCTAGTTAAACAGGAAAAGGGGTAGATGACATTTCATACTTCCTACTTGGACAGGAAAAAGGGCAGATGATGTCTTCTACTTCCTAGTTCAAGAGGAAAAGGAGCAGTGATGTTTTGTACTTCCTACTTTGATAGGAAAAAGGGCAGAAGATGTCTTCTACTTCCTAGTTAAATGAAATTTAAATTTGCAGATCCAGCATAAGGAGATTCGCTTTGGGCTCACAAAGCCTGTGTGTGTGGTGGAAGTAGACCACCTCCAGGAATCTGCAAGGCTCTTCATTCTGGTGGCTCTATAGGTGAGGTCCTCTAGAGAAAGGCAGAGGGCACATTGCATGCAAGAAATGTAGGCTACTTCTGAATTCTCAACAAGTGTTAAGTATATGTATACAGACATGTACATAAGTGCATACAAATGTTATATATAATGCATTAAGACACGTATGTATATGCATACTATATGTAATACTTAAACTACTCTAATATATATGAGAATATTTACACTTTACACAAACAGTAGCATATGAAATTCACCATCCCATAGCTTTTGTTTTCCACTTCATAGCACAAATGCTAGAGCCTCCCAAATTGGTACCTGCAAAACTGACTCGAACTTTCTCATGGATGTACCATAGTTGAAACCATCTCGCATTAGTTGACTTTTAGGGTATTGTCACTTTTATGCCATCACAAGTAATGTTGTAGTAAATTAATGCTAATAGTCCCTTTGACATAAGTTCCGGTATAACAGAAGGATAGGTTCCTAGGCTTTTGAATTTCTGAAGTCAAAGGTAATGTGTTTTCCAATTTAGAGGGTTGTGAGCAATTATTCTTAAAGACCACCCGTCCTCTGCTCTCATGAGCAAGATGTGGACAGATTGTTTGCAAACGAATTGATCTTTCTAATGTAATTCCAGTTTTAATGTACATATTGAGGTTAAGCACACTTGAATGTATTCTAATTAAATTAATATGGAAATAGATACCCTTTTAAATATTATAAAATATAAATGTAAAAAAAAATGCAGTAAAAGCATAAAGTCCCTTTAAACGTCCTACAATTTTCACTTCCCTTCCTCAAGCACTGTTTGAGGATCTTTTGCTTTTCCATGGGATTCTGTAATTTATATAACTTTGTATGTCGTAAGATACGAAACTAAGTCATTTTCTAACGAACTTTGAAGAATCCCATGGCATGGGCGTGCTCTAATTGGCTAAACATTTTTCCCCAGTGATCAACACTTAACTGTCTTACAATTTTAACTTTCATAAATGATAAAAATAAAAATCTGTATACAATTGCAACAAGAGCTGTTGCAATAAAATCTGTGTGCATGGCCTCTATGCTAGCATTACTGTTAGAAATGTGATGTGAGCCACATAGGCAGATTTAAGTTTTCCAAGTTTTCCATTTAAAAAAAATATGAATGTGAGACATACATGTTTTTAAATATATTTCATGGAACTCAATATACAGAAAATATGAGTAGGTCAATATGTAATCAGTATAAAACATCATTAATGTGCCAGTTTATATTGTTTCTTTTTTTTTTTTACAAGAGGTTTGAAATTGGAGTTAATTTTGAACGTAGGGCACTTACTTATTTGGAGCTGGAATATTTTAAGTCCACATGGCCACAGGAGGCTGACATCAATATACACCTGTCCGTGTGCATGTGTTCTACACACATACTGTGTACACACTTTGCAGTGTGGAAGCATCCCTACAGATACTCAAAAATGATGATCCAGTATCACACAGGACTTACACGTTTAATACTGATATAACCCGGGCGTGTGCTAAGCATCCTATACACTTAGCATTCCTGGTATTTCTTGTTAAGTAGAACACTTCAGGAACCTACGGGAAGATATTTTTTACCTTGGGCTAAGAATATCCCTGAACACGATCCACAGACATCCCTAGATGTATCCACGCCGAATGGATGCTGCGCATGATCTCAGACGTGGGTTTCTTGTTATGGCCAAAGGCCACAGCAGCTGTTGCATTTACTGTTAATGTAGGCATCACAAAATTGGTCATTAAGACATTCTAAATAATTTACTAAGGAAGAACAGCCAGTGGTCCCATGTTCACGGGAATCCTAAACCACCCCGCACGCAATCACCAAACTTTCCTCAGGTCTTTGACGTCCTTCAGAGGTTTGTCATTAATATTGGATCAGTCTTTTCAGCCTCAGCCTCTCCTCTCTCATTTTAATCCATGAAGGAGAAACCTCTGCAGCTGATACTCGCTTAGGGGCAGATAATAAAAGTTACTTTATTTCACCTGAGTGCAGAAAGTGTAATTAAGCCGTTGGACTTCAAATGAGCACAACTAATTAATTCGCTCAAAAGGGCATCCGAAACAACTGAGGAACCTTGTAAAAAAAAATCTCACCTTATTTCAGATCTGCAAAAAGTGACATGTTTTAACTAAAGAACGATGTTAAGGATGGCGTTAAGCTTTGCCAGTTTCCGAGCCACACTTTTTTCTATCAGTAGACTTGATGTAACTGGGTACTAGACTCGCTACGCAAAAACTACCTGTGGGGCGTAAAGCATGAAAGGAAAGCGGCTGAGATGGAGAGAATTTGTTTCCGTGGGTATCGATGCCCAGATAAATGACAGATCACTCTTTCTGCTGGGGCAGAAAAGGATACCGTTCTCAGTTTATTTTAATTTGCCAAAAAATAGTCATGTGATTATAGGGAGTGCAGAACAGAAAACGTTATATAAAGGAGACAAGTTGTTGACGTTAGTCAGCAATCCTTGGTAATAACGATTAGTTCTTGGGAGACTTGAGAATATGGTTAATTCTAGGGGGCGGTGAGTTTCCGGTTGTGACAGTTTAAAGGACAAAGGCCAGGGAAGGAACAGCCATGCCAGATTGGGGACAGTGTGGAACTCATTTGGGACGAAGAATTTCCTCAGCTGGGTTTTGTCTTGAAAAAGGTGAAACTTCTAGGATGCTTCAATCGTTTTGGGGTTTTTTTTTTTTTTTGGTAAGAAAAAGGAATATCTCATAAAATAGGTTTAAACGTGTTCTGAATGTGAAAGTCCTATTTTTCTACCAGGAAAAAAATGGCCTCCCAAGAACAAGGATATAAATGTCAAATCGTTTTTTTTAAATAGTTTTAGCAAAGGAAATGAAAAATTATAAGTGCATGTGATTCAGGCATCATAAAAGCAATACATATGTGCACATAACCAGCATTGTAAAACCAAATAGTTTTTTTTAAAAGAAGTAATGAAAGTAAGGTATTAGACTTATCCTCTTTTTCATAGATAGCTCTAGCAGGTTTCTGTGATTTAAAAAAAAATTGAAAAGTGGATTGCTACGGTTTTTTAATCAAAGAGTGAAAGTCACATCTCAACTAAATTAAGTAAATCTTAGAAAACAAAAGAAACAACAAATGCATATAATTCATCTATTGGTAATATCTATGCCAAATGACTAATTAATTCAGATTTAATCAATGTCATTTTTAAAGAGGAGTTGGGCCAATATTCATACACTTTTTTAAACAAGTTTCTTGAAGAAGTAATTACAAAGGGTCAGAAAGTGTACTTAAGCTGTCTTAAGATAATAGAAAGTACAAATGAAATCTCAACTAAGTCTCAAGGGCTAATATGTTAAACATTAAATCAAATCTTTTACTTTGATAAATTGATTCTGCTAATTGAACCTACAAGGTAATTCTTTAATGATCTATTCCTAGTAACAACCCTTTGCTCTTGTAATTAACTTGATAACGAGAAACGTTTTTTTTATTCAGATATCCAGTCAATTCATAATGCCCTCCCTTCCAAATTGTCCAGTTAATTTTACAATAGTAAAAACTCAATTTTAACGTACCTTAAATTTTTACAGAGCATGAATCGTGTATTAGTAGACTATGGGTGTAGACTCCAAACTTATATTAATATTTGCTTTTGTTTGAGATGCTGTGGGAAGGACTAAAATAATGTTTGATCTGCAAGAAAAATATCTAAAATCTCTCTCTCTCTCTTTCTCTCTTTCTCTCTTTCTCACATACACACCCTTTGGATTACAGGCTGGCATTTTTAATTACCAATATAAGTGTGAATGATGGATTTTAAGTACTTTGACAAGCTCTAGCAAAGTGAATTATTTAAAAGAGACCATGGCCCTAATTTGCTTTGCCACAGTTGTATCTTGTTTTTTCCTTTGCAACAAAAACTGTGTATTAAATGTTTCCAGCTGAGCTGCACCTGCTTCTGTCCTGTGATAAATTGTGCCTGTGTTTCTATCTGAAGGTGTCAAGTGCTGGGGCAGAAATAACACAATCTCAGCTAGGTTTGTGCCGTACGTACCTGGGAGCAACAAAAGGAAGGCAGGTTGTTTTCTAGAAACAATACACGGTTTTACTACAGATATTTTTCTCTCCATACTTGCACCTAAATGCATAATAGTAAGAGGAACACGATTACAAACAAGAATCACATCTTGTGGATTCACATTTATAGATGAGCAAATTGAGCTTCAGGAACTTTTAGGATTGGAACAAATAAGCCGGGTACACATGACCCCAGTTTTGTGACCTTCTTTTGCCTAGAACCCCACAGGGCAGAGCAGAGCTGGTGGGACTGGTTAGGGTTAGGACCTCTCTGCAGGTTAAGACGAAGGTCGAGAAGTTTTGAGAAGCGAGACAGTTACAGATGGGAGGCGGGTTACAGGGAATCCCGACGCTAAATCAACATAAGGGCAAACCTCATCTATGCCTTAAGGCTTTTCATCCTGTTCTTTGCTCACTTCTCCAGAAAGATTTGCCCTCTACAGGTCAAAGTTAGAATTCGTGATTCCAATCTGAGCAGGAAAACAGGGGAGATGGACGGAAGCTGCCGTCTTGGAAATATTGAGTGTCGAGTATAGAAACTAGAAGAACCCCATGCAGCGGCTGGTTTCAGAGCATCCTCAACTTGATTGCGAAACAGCTTTGCAGGTGCAATCGTATAAAGGTTAGAGACTGGGGTGTCACCCTGGTGAGTGTGGTGTTAACAGGCTTTCAGGGAAGCGGCTGGGGGTAGTAGGCAGAAAACTGTGCATTTTGTAGATCATGCAAGGACCATGAAGACGTCAGCTGTTGAATTTACTATGGAATAAAAGGCAGCATTTATTTCAATTCAATATACTGAGCACCTGCATAGACAAGCACTCTCCAATGCAATCTCCGTACTCACAAAAGTTCCCAACCCAGCCCAGGAGGCAGACGTCCACATTCACTCCTATCACTGAACTTCATTGTGGAGGCCTACGTAATAAAATAAGGGCACAAAGCCAGGCAGGAAAAACACACAACATTTGCAGAACTCCTGTGCCATCTTACCATCCTGCCTAGACCTAATAAATTCAGCTTCATGTGGTGTTAGATTGATTAAGATGACTATCAGCTCCCCCGCCCCAGACAAAACTTTATTCTGTGACTTTGGTGTTGCATTGAATTATTTCGCTCATTAATCTTTAGAAAAAACAAATTACTTGGTGACTATTCCTGCATAGCCCCTGTCCTACAGCCGAGTAGGATATAGGTCACCATTACTGGTGGTTTCTCAAATTATATGTGCACACAGATCGCTGGGGCAATTCGTTAACATGGAGGTTCTGGTTCTGCAGGTCTGGGGTGCGGCCTCTTTCGAGCAAGCTCCCTGGTGATCCCGAAATCACTACCACCAAGGAAAAGCCAATGGCTCGGCACACAGAGGGGCACTGTTTAAATCTGCAAAGCAAGATTTCTCTGTAGGATTGCATGGACAAGCAGTCTGTAAGGAAAACAAACGTGTTTTGAAATGCCCTGGCTCTGTAGAGTGTAAACCTTGGGATGCGGGATTCCTCAAAGGGTTGTAATTGCGTGTGATACGTAACAAATCCACTGTAAGAATAGAGGATGTGGGTGTGGAGACGTAGAAACACTCATACACTGCTGGTGGGACTGCAAACTAGTGCAGCCTCTGTGGAAAGCAATATAGAGATACCTCAAAGAACTACAAGTAGAGCTACCATTTGATCCAGCAATCCCACTACTGGGCATCTACCCAAAGGAAAAAGAGACATAGACATTCTATAAAAAAGACATCAGCACTAGAATGTATATAGCAGCACAAATTCACAATTGCAGAGATGTGGAAACAACCCAAGTGCCCATCAATCCATGAGTGGATTAATAAAATGGGGTATACATACGCCATGGAGTTCTACTCAGCCACAAAAAATCAGTGGTGATCTAGCACCTCTTGTATTGACCTGGATGGAGCCGGAGCCCATTCTACTAAGTAAAGTATCACAAGAATGGAAAAACAAGCACCACATGTACTCACCAGCAAATTGGTGCTAGTTGCTTGACACTAATGTGAACATATAGTAGTAACATTCATCGGGTGTCAGGCAGGTGGGAGGGGGAGGAGAAGATGGATAAATTCACACCTAATGGGTGCAATGCACACTATCTGGGGGATGGCCACACTTATAACTTTGACTCAAACTGTGCAAAAGCAAATTATACAACCAAAACATTTCTACCCCCGTAATATTCTGAAATAAAAAAAGAATAAAAGGATAAGTAAATCTTTCATCTATCCATTATCTATCTACCTGTATATACCTGCAGATGTGTATTTTAAGTACAACCACAAGCCACAATGCAACAATCCACAAATGATATCCTTAACAAAAAATTAATTTCTTCAAGGACTTGAGAGTCAGAAATGGAAATCACTGCAGTGACCACAGAGGTTTTGTTAGAGTGAATCTCTGGTGCTTGGAGCAGACATTCAAATTCAAAACATGTGTCTGGCAGCTCCGAGAGGCCAGGCCTCTTCTTCTGGGTTGTTGGAATATTTTTAAACAAGGAAATGAATTTAGAAATCAAAGTCTCCGTGATCTGTGACGATCCTTACTCTGAAAAGATTTCTGGGAGCACACGGAAAGGCGGACCTCTTGTAGGTTCGTATTCCACAGGGGGTTCCAAAATTGGCCTTGCAGAGGAGCAGAGGTGTGGACATTGGAATCTCAGGTCTGCCTTCACCCTCGCTTGCCGATAACCATGGTGCCAAAAAAGAATCCTTGGTATGAAGCTTCCCGTCCCTTAATAGTGCTTAATATGTTTTCAATATGTCTTCCCATTCTTTCCAAGACACTGCAAACTCAGAGAACCCGGGTTTCAACATTGAAAAGAGATTCTTGTCACTAGGTTTGACCCCTTCCTGTGGATTCATCTTCTCCTACAAATAAATGCTTTCTAATTCTGACATCTTGCCATGAACACTCCCTTCGGTATAGAAAAACAGATACAAACTCAATAGAATTTTATGGTGTTTTTTTGTTTGTTTTCACATCATCCAAAAAAGTTACTGTATTTTCATTTTGCTCATATTGATTTGCTTTTGGTTAAAATAAAAATATTATTTCAAAGTTATTGAGGAGCAGTCCTTTTATAAACAAAAAGGATTCTTTCCACCTGTGTGCACTGTTTCTTTTAACTCGATTTTCAAATCTAATTTGTTGTTGTTTTTGCTTGCCTATTATTGCCCGCTAGTTTTGTGATATATTTTTGCCTTAATCTGCTTATTTACAAACATTTTACCTGGATTGCTGTAATGACAGGGTTCTGCAATCTTAGGAAATTTCTTGATATATTTTTGAAGAGAAACGTTAGTTTTTTTGTTTTTTTTTAAAGGACCGAAACAGGAATAATACTAGCAAGCCTTTTGTTTTTTCAAAACAACATATGTACATATTTTCAAGAATTACTAAAAGGCCAATTTGCCTTTCAAATGCCACGAGTAAATACATACATTTTTTTCTTGAGAACCTCTGCCACTTTTTTTGTTTGAACTTAATTAAATCGTAAATGAACATTGATTTCACGAATCTTTGCATCAAAGTGTTCTAAAATACTTAGAAATTTTAAAGCAAGTGCAGCCCTGCAATCCAAAGGGAAAAAAAATCACTTTGCTTTAAAGCAAAACACCTTTATTTGAACTGAAAGACACAAAATTTCAGGGTCACCTACGATGAAGCCACTGATATTTTACAAAACCAAATCCCTTCCTGTTTCAAAACTATTGATTTCAAAGGGACCCGTATACAGAGCTTTATATAACCGCAGGCTTTGAGTTTGGCTGCAAACTCTTGGAATTGTGAAATTTTCATAGGTTTCTAAAACAGTGGAGATCTTCCTGCCTGCCGCTTTCTTCCAAATCCTGTATCTAATCTGTCAGATGAATCCTTTTTGACCAAACCATCAAAATATACTCAAAAGCAGATATCACTTCTGAGCAAACACCACAGTTCTTCCTATTCAAAACCATCATTTTCTTCCCTGTGAATCCTAGCAATGCCAGACCCAGCCCACGTAGTCTACATCAACTGTTTTAATGGCATTTGTTATTTTTCCCAAAATACTGTTGGATTGTTTACTATATGCTACTCTGTTGGTCTCTTCCACTAAAATATAAATCCCTGCAGGGTAAGGATCTTGGTTTCATGAATTGTCAAAGTATCCTCAGCACCCTGCCTGGGTCATTCATTTCTCAGAAAGCAGGTATTGAGGAAATAAATGAATACACGTACACATGCACAAAAATGTCACTAGTTTCTCTTAGAACTCATTCCTCTCAATGTCACAGAGCAACTATGTGGGCTCACTGCACATTTTGTTTTTTTTATCCCACTCCGCCACTTGATTACTAAACTATTAATAGCTTATTGTCATCGATTACAATACTTTGCACGATTTTCTAACCTTGTGAAAGTGGTTTGGACTGTCCCAGCCTCACTATGTGTTCAAGTCCAACAAGGGAGAAGAAGGCATTTCGTGGAGACAAGTTTGGTGCTAAAGCAATCACTAGCCGAGAGCTGGAAAAAAAGCATAAAAGCAAACATCGAAATGCTGGACAAACAAGCGGACTTTTTTTAAAATGCTAAAAAACGATCCTTATATGTTAAGTGATTATGGAAGAAAAAAGATACATGTTTCAGGAAAGATGCAATAAAAACACTGGGCTTATTCATTCCTTAACTATGTATTGAGCACATGTGTGTGCAGCGGTCTATGTGCAGCGAATAAAGGAGACACATGAGCTACTTTGCTCTGCTCGAATTTCCTTGATGGGGAACCACAGCACATCGGGATCTGGGATCACAATGACACCTGTGTTATTGCATTAAGTGTTTGCATCCTTCCATGTGATAATCGTGCACAAGTTCCCTGCTGTCTGTAGAGCACCCAGGCAGACAACAAAGTTGAAGGGGTAAATAACACATGGTTCAGCCTCCACTCACTAAAAATGCTCAGTCTAAGAAAAGATTTGGAGGAGAGGTAGAGGTTTCTTCGGTATTGTTATTTTTCCCCCTGGGTTCTGCGAGGTCGTTTTATGTATCTGAGCTCACAGGGGATGCTGACTGTCTCTCTGAATGTAGTGTCTTGGGCATTTTGTGTCTTCTGTCTTAGGGGAGTAGCGAGCAAGTAGGAAGTACAGGATATTGTTGTAGAGGAAAGTGACCCTATAAACGTGAGCTGAAATGGTCACCTAAGGAAAATCTGGAAATTGCTTCTATTGTCTCATTTGGAAACTGTTTTTTACAAGCTTGTTTTCTGCTTTTGGTATAGGTCTATGCCTAGAAAGCCGAGGAGCCAATAGGACGTTCATAAACCATGTAGTATATTAAGGTAATAATGTTGCAAACTAACTCCCTTGGAAGGATGTCATATATTGCTTTTGCTGTATGGACTATAGGATGCTAATTCCCATCCAGTTTCTAGCACTTGTCCTCATTAAATTAAAAAAAAAATAGAGATTACAAAGAGAGGTCACCACTTATAGTCTGAATGCATAATTATTAAATAAATTGTACAAAAGTATAAATATTAACAGGAATAAATAAAAGCCATATCATACGAGCATAAGAGATCTCACCAAAAAGAGTAAGTGGAAACAACATTTTTAAGTGGAGAATATTTAAAGAAAGAAAATAAAGAAAATATTTATTTAAGTGGAACTCTACGGCACTAAAGAAAGGTGATACTTGAAAGAAAAGTCTCATAGGAAAATATTATTGATTTTAATTGATTTTAGACATCTATTTTTATGATTGGAATAATAAATATTAATTTTATAATCATTTGCTATTTTGTGCTTTAATATGCCTGCATGACATTCTTTATTAATAATAACAGACTAAAACCACATAGTATAATGTTATACAAAATATGTTGTAATAAAAGGCATTCACCTTTAACCTCCGTTTCCTAAAAAAATAATGCAGATCTGTGGCGGGTTCTTGATTCGATTCCAAGGTGAATCAACCTAAAATCAAATACATTTTTGAAGCAATGAAGGAAATTTAACTGGGTGTTAGATATTAGGTAATTATTATTAGCTATTTCCTTACAAGAATAAAACTGGAATTGCGTATTTGAGATTTACACATTGAGTAGAAAGACTATTAAAATGACTCACTTGAAGCTCTGGCATGTGGGGGGGAGGGGTGGTAGGAGCAATGTATCTAACCTTAACAATATTTGTACCCCCATTATATGATGAAATAAAAGGAAGAAAAAAAAACATCTTGGTGCATAAGACCACGTGGCCTTTCATTTGACATCCTGTAGCAAACTATTAAAGCAAATACAGGGTCACAAAATACTAAGAATTGTTCAATCTAGGGAGGAAGATTTAGTGTTTATTTTATCATTTGCTCTTCATTGCTGTACATTCAAATACTCCCAACGTTTTTTTTCAAACTCCCAGAAAAGTAATATTGCAATTATTGGAAAGAAAACAACCCATTTATTTAAGGTGCATTTAATACACTGTGAAACATTTTCTTCATTTGTATTGTATTTTATTTGAAACGCGTGTTTAAAACTTGTAGTAAATTTCTGTTCATGTCCTTTGCCCACTTTTTGATAGGGTTGTTTGATTTTTTCCTTGCTGATTTTCCTGAGTTCTAAATAGATTCTAATTATCAGCCCTTTATCGGATGTGTGGCTTGTGAAAATTTTCTCCCATTCTGTGGGTTGTCTGTTTGCTCTCTTGACAGTTTCTTTGGCTGTGCAGAAGCTTTTTAATTTGATCAGAGGAGGGGATGGGTGTATACAAACATAATGCGTGAGATGTGCAACGTTTGGGGGATGGTCACGCTTGAGGCTCTGCCTCGAGTGGGGAGAGGGGGCATAGGCAATATATGTAACCGTAATATTTGTACCACCATTAATATGCTAAAATAAAAATAATAATAATAAAATACTTGTATTTTTGTAGTACCATTACTTGTAGTAATGGCTGAGGGCTTTTCAACAAATGAGCAGAGTAGGTTGTCTTACTGAACCATTTTCATCTAATTAAGCTCCTGGGAGACGAGAAGAGGGTGGAGTCAGGGATGCACACGTGCTCAGTCAGAGCTGAGCGGGTGACGTGTGAGCTTCTGCAATTGCATTTCCTTGGGATTAGCGCCTTGGGAGAAATAAAGGCCAGAAGCTTGTACAACGGTCATGTTTGCAAAGCGCCTTCTCTGCCTAAAGAACACATTGAGGCTGACTTGGCAGAATTCTTCACTCATGGGGAAGCCCAGCCACGAATACCCTCCAGGGAGAAACATGTTTGTACAATACAAACTCATCACTTTGTCCAAAGGGTCGTAAACTCCAAAAATATCATCAGAGAGACCTAAAATAAGTATGTGCTTAAAAAAAAAAAAAACATGAACAGCATTTGGAGTTAGACATACCCGTGAATCGCTAATGGGATAAATGATCAATAATGGATTATATTGTAGCTTAATTGGTAGAAAACGAAACATCTTCTCTATAAGACATGACGTCATGGCATTAAATTGGGCTGACACTCAAACAAGCCCAAAGATGAGAAAGTGGCCTTGACTTTTTGGTTATGCCAGAAAGTGTTTTCAATTTTGCTGGCAAATGTTTTCATTAAAAAAAAAAGAAGAAGAAAGAAATCTAAAGGGTTCATACAATTTAATCATGCACTTCATAAAAGAAATAATTATGATACATAGAATTTCAGTTTCCCGATGCCCCTCGGGGAAAACTAACTCTATTCTTTTTATACTAAGCACAGCCATAAATGCACAAGACTCTTAATTGCATTGCGATATGGAGAGTATTGACGGTAAATTGGGGAAATAACGAATTTCGTTAGTATCGAGACACTGTGATCCTAACCTAAAATGTTATTCAGCAAAGTTTGCTGTGAAGTTCGGAATCCCCTGAAGGGAAGTGCTGTTTTTAGTGCTGAGACGCTGCAGGTGTCTGACATAAAACAAGTCTGTTTTTCTCAAGCCCAGCTCATTTTGAAACACTGTCAGGAAGTATTACTTTCGGAATCGTTAAAAAAGCTGGGATCACTTTTGAAGTAGAGACAGAAAACACACAGGCGTCCACTGCTTTGAACTTTCAAACATACCAAAGGTAGTAACGTTGCTAGATTGGATATTCTGTATTTGGGCAGCACAGATTTATGTACAAATTTAAAACAACGGCTCTAATATACCAAAGTGTTTGAGAACTCCATCCAAACCTACTTTAAAGCATTATGTGCGATTAAGTTGTTATGACATAATTATATTGCATTATCGTTGGGTCCGTTTTCTTAAGGTTATAATGTAACTGGAAAATAAACCTCTTGAGAAAAAAAAAAAAACAACAACGGCTCTATGCATCAAAAATAATACAGCCAGGCCTTTGAAATCAATTGGTATCGATAGTAAAATGTGATATGTAACATAAAATATTGCTCTTTTGTATTTCTCTACATAAATAATATTATTATCCGAATTCCATTTAGAAGCTCATTTAAACCACTAATAGATTTCCATGCGCAGGAAGTAGATATTCAGATTGAAAAACAAAAAGTCTTCTAGGTTAGTAGCAAATGGTATTTCAATTGCTATACTATAAATGTTTCTATAATTATTGCATTATAATGTATGTAAAATTTAATAAGCAGTAAAGATATTATTCCAGCCTCTGTTGAGAGGAATGCATTCGTGTAAGCGGAAGGACAATTTTCTGAAACATATTTTAGCATTTTTATTTACTAAACCAGTATTTGAGAGGTTTCATCCTGCCATATGTCATTCCATGGGAGACTCACAGCAGTGAGGGGAACACGCCTGATATTCGCTTTGGAGAGCTAGTGCGTTTGAGCAATTGAATAAGTGATGCTTTATTATCTAATGTAAAAGGTTAGTAATCTCTATGATGGAGGGAAACACAGAGAGTGACAAAGTTTTCCTAGTCTTCGTTGATGGTCACTAATTTCCTGTAAACACTGAAGCCCCAATCAAGAGTGAGCAGGTACCGGCCATGTAAAGAGAGCTTATGCGCCCGCGTGTGTGTGCATATGTGTGTGTGTGTGTGTGTTGTATAGGCGGGTGCTATGGTGTGAATATTTGTGTCACGCCATTCTTAGAAGGAAGCTGATTCTGCTATGGATTGAAAGTCTTGTCATTTAAGTTCTAGGGGTGCTATGGTCTGAATGTCTGTGTTACCCCAAAATTCCTATGCTGAAGTCCTCCGTGGAGGTGTGAGGAGGTGGGGCTTTTGGGAGGTGATGAGGTCCTGAGGGTGGAGCCTCGTGGATGGGCTCCTTACAAAAGTGACTTACAAAAGGGTGTCCTTACAAAAGGGACTCCAGAGAGCTCCCTCGCCCCTTCCACCATGTGAGAACACAGCGAGAAGGCGCCATCTATGAACCGGGAAGTGAGTCCCCACCAGACACAGCCTCTGCCACGCCGGGATCTTGCATTTCCAGCCTCCAGAGCTGGGAGCAATGAATGCCAGTTGTTTCTAAGGTTCTCAGGTTGTAATATTGTGTTTTTGCAGCCTGAACAGACTAAGGCAGAGGCAATGGTCAACAAGGTGGTTGTTTCTGGGGGCTGTTCCACAGTTAAAGTCGAAATGTGTGGTCGCCATCGGAAGGCAGAGTGCTCGGCCAGCTAGGGGAACTGACATACCGTGTTTCCATGGGTGAAAACAAAAAAGACTGAATCATCAACGCCAGGTGAGAAAGGTACAAGGGAGTCCAGCACGCCGAGGTCCTTGGAGGCCATACGGAGTAGTTTGAAACTCATTCAAACTGTAATAGGACAACATGGAAGAATTTAAACAGAGGAGATGCTCCAGTGTTTTGGGGGGAATGGTTTGTACGGGGCCAAGGACAGAATAAAGGAAAAAGAATGAGAAGGTGCTCAGGTTGTCTCAGCAGATGATGTTGCTAGTGGTGGAAACAGCGTGTCAACAAGGTTTGCTTTCAACATAGACACAACAGCATTTATTGAGATATTTATCGTGATGCGAGGCATCACGGATCTAAGTATGAAATCTTCTATTAATACAGTGGTGATTTTTAGCTTGCTCAGATGTGAGACAGAAAGGAAGAGGGAGGAGTGAGGATCAAAAGCTCGTAGCTGTCCCACTTGAAGAAATGGAATTAGTTCCTTTCATGCAGTATGGAAGTCACCATCGTTGACAACTTAAGCACTGCTGTGACGTCCAATCGATGAACCAAATCGTGTTGAAGATGATTACATATGAGCACCAAGGTCAGGAAGGTGAACCCATGCGAATGATGTTAGAAGTCTCACCATCACAAGGCACCCTGTAAGGACTTTGTACAAGGAAAGGAAGGAGGTTGAAAACCAACAACCATCTGTTTAGCATGGATATTATATTAGTGGTTCACTATGGCCACACCCTGCCAGGAATTCGCATCTGTTTTATTTAATAATTGGGTTCCATGCCCATAGCATCAACTATGATCAGAATACAGGCAATTTCTCATTTTTCACAATAGGAATATTCTGTAAAGTCACCATGGATGATGAATTAGTGAACCGCTAAGTCTTTTTTCCTGGAGAAATACAGAGTTTGGTTCCTTGTAGACTCTGGTCATAACATTTTTATCCATGGATCAACACAGAACCTTGTTCTACGTGTGTGTCTGTTTATAGACAATTTATTTAATGCATATTGTTGATTTGTTCGCCCTGAACAACGTGGCCCAGAGCATCACGACTCATGCCTGAACGAAACTTACCTAACACGTGTGTATTTTCCGTAAGACACATCACATCCTTCTTGTGCTTATAGGCACTAGACAGAACTGCTATGCCGTGCTTTGGTGCCATTTTCAACAGCAAAATCAGCAAGAGAAAGTACAAATTCTAAAAAAAAAAAAAAAAATAGCATGAAATCAAGGGCAAGTAGGGCACTTGATTTGAAAGCTAAAAAAAGAAAAAAAAAGAGAAGGAGTGAGAGAAACCACTGCCTTGTTCAACCTCAGGTGGGAACATGAGTATGGACTGGCTCAAATTTTTCACTGCTCTGTTCACGTCTACAATGATGACAAAAATCACCACCGGTATTAATGCAGGAGACAAAAATAAGGTTTATCCAGAGGGCAAATTTGCAAACACAGAATCCACGTACAATGAGGATTGACTGTATAGCACTCCCTGACAAAGTAGTGAAGTGCAAGAATATGAATCTACAGAAGTGCCCAGTGTAAAAAATGAAAAAATAAATCTCACTAGTGCTCTGGATAGATCTCTGTTTTGCAAGCCCCTCAACACGCATTAAACATTAGAGATAAAATATGACCCTGATGGAAACTGTAGACAGCAATAACGCACACAAAAATAGCAAAGTATTTCAACCACATAAGCGCATGGATGCAGAATTGGTGGTTGGCTGATACGTTTGAACAGAAGAGAATTTTAAACAACGGAGGTGGGGTGATCTGACATTTAGAATTCAGGGCACTCAAGAATAAGGACACTCC
Organism: Cheirogaleus medius; assembly: GCA_008086735.1. NCBI lineage: Eukaryota > Metazoa > Chordata > Mammalia > Primates > Cheirogaleidae > Cheirogaleus > Cheirogaleus medius. The sequence goes on along the minus strand of VBSM01000631.1, from coordinate 3,202,172 downwards.
CACCTGAGCTGGTAGGTGATGAATTTGGAAAGATAGATCAGAGAATGGGAATTTATGAAGCACCTGCCTTATTTTGGCGACCCTGAGGGCAATCTGTCAAATACTCAAAACGTCACCGCATTTTCCAATTTAGAGGTTAAATATCCACCCCTCAACCCCCCAGGCCAGGTTGAAAAACTACACTTGAATCTTCTACACTTGGATCTTGAAATCCAGCTATAGTTTCTTGCGGTCTGATCAGTAAAGTTTAACCAGCTGTCTTTCTGTTTGGTTCCCATTTGTAAGGCAAGAAGAAAAGATGTCACTAAGCTTCTCTGTCTTCCTTGTTTGTTATTTAGAGTCGTCCGGGCTTTTTATTGGTTTTCTGTGATGTTCCCCTTCCCAAGTCTCTAAGAAGCAACACTCTTCAAAACCCACATCTGCAGCAGAGTGAAATCTTAGTTTTTCTCTTGAGTCCAGCATGGGCCTTCATATTTAAGGATTTTTTTTTCCTTCTCAAAGACTCACTATTCACAGCAGTCTATGTGCCTGGCTAGAGTTCTATGGATACCTGTGCTCAGGCTGTGGTCTCTGAGTGCAGAAAATGTTTGGGAGAGACAGACACCACCAGGAGCTGGGGACAGCAGTCTGCTCCCAGGATGGGATGTGAATGGATGAGTCCTGGAGTTAATTAAAAAAAAAATACAGGTTCTGTTCTCCTTTGAAAACAAATATTAGCATGATACCATAATTTGGCTTAAATTGATTTTTCTGAATGTCAGGATAGCCCATGTCATCGGGGTAGCCATGTGCATAGGGACTTTACATTAGACACATTATTGTGTCATTTTAGCATGGACATCTTCCTTTCCTTCATCATTATCCAAGTAAATCTTGTAAACTGTGTTTTACAGGTTTGTTTTGTTTTTTTTTTATAAAATCTTCTACGGGACCACCATGTGTTTGGTTAGTTTCAAAACTTACCATATAACAACAACAACAAAAAAATGCAATCAGGGCATGGTGGCTCATGCCTGTAAACCTAATATTGTGGGAGGCCCAGGTGGGAGGATTGCTTGAGCTCAGGAGCTTGAGACCAGCCTGAGCAAGAGTGAGAACCCCATCTCTACCAAAAAGAGAAAAAGTAGCCCGGCGTGGTTGTGTGTACCTATAGTCCCAGTTACTCGGGAGGCTGAGGCAAGAGGATGGCTTGAGTCCAGGAGTTTGAGGTTGCAGTCAGCTACGATGATGCCACTGCACTCTACCCAAGAAACCAGAGAGAGACTCTGTTCCCAACCAAAAAAAAAAAGGAACCAGAATCTATGCCTTTCTTTATTTGAGGGAAGCATCCTTAATAGAAGTGTGCAACCATACAAAGAGTGAGTCCTGGTTTTATACAGTTGACTCAGGATTTGCATCGGGAGCAACATTATCTTCAAGGTTCCTTTCTAAGTCATGATCTATCTCATTGTGCAGACCGATGCCATGAAGTGATACATTAGCCTATAGCTTTAGAGTTGTGCTGTGAGTCTTGCATCAGAACCACGTCCACCCTCTTATAACATGCAAAGCTTCTTTGGGAGAAGGAAACCAGTAAAATCATCACACTGACTACTAATACCGTTCACACAACAGCCTTTTAGTATTGGCTTCCACTCAGAAGCAAGACCTCATAATTCAGTTAAATTCCCAGCATTCTTCCATAGTTCTCCTTTTTCTCCAACCCCAGAAAACAAATGTTGTGGAACTGCAAAATGATGATACTTTTTAGGATGATAACATCGTATTCGCTCTAATTATAGGGAAAAAAAATGTTGGCACGTTGACTCACCGATTATTGAATAAAATAATTGCAGAATTGTTAGCAACACTCTCAGCAGTTAGATACTGAGAGTGACCTCTCCAAAGGCCTTCATCCTGGTAGTGTGGGCGGCACCTGTGAGTAAAATGAGTTATCACTCCAATAACTAGGTTATTTTGTATTGCAAAATGGGGAATGTCTGAGTGAGCCTCGTTTATGCACAGGAGCCCTTAAAAGCTGACAATTTTCTTCGGCTTATCACAAAAGGTGAGGTCAGAGAGGTAAAAAGCATGCAAAAGATTTGTTCGGCTAGCTCTGGCTTTGAAGATACAAGAGACAAGGGATTTTGAATAAGAATTCTTGGGCACCTAGGGATGTAAGTTGCAGGTGTGTACCAGGTTGAATGCATAACTGTGGGAAGAAAATATGACAGTAAATTTCTTGGAATCAAGGTTACATTGTTCTTCTCTGAGGATCACTCCCCAGATTATATATATGATATATCATTTGTTCTGAACTAGTAAATGTGCACATGGTGTTCTCCAAGGCTCTGTGTTAACTCTGTCACAGGGAAATTTATTATTCTCTGTCTGTCGTGCTTGTAGAGTGGCTAACAGCGGTCTATCTCTCTCTCTTTTGATGAAGCCATTCAAATCTAGGGAAGTGAAAATAGAATAAGGTCCTGAACTTCATTTTCTGGAAAAGTTAGTACCTAGATAATAACATTCATATCTGTGGATGGAACTGCTTCTCCGAAAATGGAAGTTCTCTTAAACTGCTCTACGTCTGTCAAAACTGGGTCGGTAATTCTCAAATGTCTGTGCCCCAAACCTGTGTCATCTACAATCTGTTTTTCTATGTGTGTAATCTTCCTAATCTATCAATGGACAAGAGGACAAAGGCACCAACGTTTTGTACGGAGATATTAATATGCATTTTATTCACTTGGAAGAAAATTATGATAGCCCCCAAAAGGCATTGAAATGGATTAAAGCTGTATGTTTTTTTGTTTTTGTTTTTATTTTTAATTTTTCCTTTTATTTCCTCTTATTATGGAGGTACAATAGGGATATATATATTGCCCCTGCCACCCCTCCTCCACCCCGCCGTGCCATCCTCCAGGTGGTGTGCACCTCACCCATTATGTAAGTATACACCCTTCCCCTCCTCCCCTCTCCGACCTGCCCACCACCCGATAAAAGTTTTTTGTTTATTTTTTGACATTTTGGTTACATTGTGTATCTTTGCCTCTCCCTAAGAAGGATTAGAGGTAATCCCTTCCCCCCCCACACTGCAAGCCACATCCCTAAGATATGGGTCTCCCCCCGCCTGAATCCCCGGTGAGCACCTACCACTATTTGAGCACCACAGTTTTAATCAGTCAGTACCAATTTGATGGCAAGTAGATGGATTAAAGCTGTATGTGACATGCTGTAGATTGAACGATGTCCGCAGGGCACGCAGATTTGTTTTTCAACACATCTTTGTAAACCGCGCTTTTCGTTTGTGTTCAAACCATCTGACAGCACAGATAATAAAGCCAGGAAATGCCTTCTATATATCGAGACTCCGTTAATCTTTTACTGTTATGATTAGATGGAGCGCCGATGAGGCTTGGGGCTCATTCCTTCTGCAGACGACAAACTGGCTACACACTATATACACCAAGGGCTCACGGAGGACGTGCGTGCAACAACTTCTAAGTCCCTATTCCAGGTATTTCATATAAGTGGAGTCAACCAGAATTCATCCTTCTGTGTCTGGCTGTTTTAACTTAGGACCGAATCTCAGAAGCGACGGACCCTCACGTCCATCTTCCATTTGTTCTTGGTCACGAGACTCAGTCTGATAAAGTATAGAAGGAGGTCACAAAAGGAATAAATGCTAGAAGGTGATAAATTGTAAGTGCCCGTCTTCATAGGGGCTATCGCTTGAACTGTCCTTGTTTCTTTTACTGAAGTCAATTCTCTGGACCAGAATCTTCTCAGAGCACAACAAGTATTTAGACAAGACCACACTTCCCAATTTATACCTGTCGTTCTGACGCAGTTTTAAATAGCATCCTTTTTATTCTCAAAAGCATCCTGATTTGTATGATGAATTGTACGCTTCTATCCGGATCCTTTAGGATTGGCTTGCTTCTACTGTTATTTTCATATGGAAATATGAAAAAAGGCACCTTTAATATTCCTTCCTCCTTACTTCAAGTCTGCAATCAGAAATGTCACGTCGTATAGCTCATTGATGATTAACAAATGCCACGGGCTCCCTATTGAAGAAATTGCAGGCTAGGTAGTCGTCAAGTGAATGGTATTTTGTGAGTAAACTTTCTATATTGATGAGGTGGGAAGTGATTTTATAATTTTATTATTTATATTTTTTGCTTGTACAAAAAGTCCATCAAGTAAGTAGAATATTAATAGATATTTGAAATTCACTATTGCAAGGACGTGGAAACAACCCAAGTGCCCGTCAATTCATGAGCGGATTATTAATATTTGGTATATGTTTACAATGGAATATTACTCAATTCTAAGAA
>VBSM01000631.1:3153540-3190587 GCA_008086735.1 Cheirogaleus medius | reverse complement strand
AAAAAAAAAAAAAGATCTCTTTACATACTCATGGCATAAGGTATTAATGTCTTTGTGATATATTTAAAATAAAAAATAAAATATATTTCAAAAGTTCTTATATTTATATGTATAGTTGTATATTACACACATAGAGATTTCTAAAATGCATATAAATATATGTACATAGATAAATACGATAGATAAGGGACTGTATTATATAGAGCCAGTGTTGTATGTATTGGAGGTCCCAGTTGTACCCCCAAAGAGTGTTAATTATCTCTAGCACAAAAAGAGAGAGAGAGGGAGGAAAGGAAGAAAAGAAAAATGTATATACTTATAGACACACACAAAACACACTTACGAGTATACTGTATGTACATGTAGTATACGCATATATTTGTAACAAATATACAGAACATGAGTTAGACATATAAATATACACATATATTGGAATATATAAAAGATTACAATGCATAAAATCAGAATTGGGAGATGTGATTTTCTCCAGTTTTAGAAGAATAATTTAAAATATAGATCTTTAAGTGGGATACAAATTGTCTTTAAAATTGTAAATATAGCAAATATATTGCTTTTGAATACCAAAGACCAATATCTATTCAACAGAGTGCTTAAGAACCAAAAAGGGAAAAGAAAAGAAAAAAACAAAGCAAAAAAAAAAAAATACCAGATATATTTCAAGCACTTTTCTTTTAAAATTGTACATAGAAAATTCCAAGCCAAGTATTTTGAAATAAAGACTGTGTCTCCCAGCGATGTCAGAAAGGACAACTGGCTGTCTAGAGGAAATTGTGGGTATTCTAATAAAAAGATCACAGATAACCCTGTTGCCATCAGCAACCCACACACCTTGAAATGGGGAACCACACTGGATTACAGAACAAAAAATTATAATAATCTTGTGCTGCCCCGGTGTTCAACTTTCCTGCCTCACGGAGACTCGGATAACTTCCCACTGCATCTCAATCCAAGCTCAGTAAAATGCCAACAAAGCTTTCGCTGGGAAATCAAGCAAGTATATTTAGAGATAACAGTGTGAAGAAAAACAAATATCTAAATAATTCTTTCACAGGCCATCCGTAATTTAGAAATTTTAGATTTGTCGATGCTGCCTTCTTGACTTTGCAAAAATGTAAGAGCCAGCGCAATGGGCTCGAATACACATAGGTTAGTGATTGATTTAAAATACGAGTCTGTTAGCCTCATTTCCTGGGGGAATGGGAAGACAGGAGGAGCACAGCAAGGGAGAGAAAGAAATGAGAAGGCGTGCAATGTACATCTGCACACGCTAAGTCAGCTAGGAAGGGCATGTTTTCTAGAAGTCGCTAAAATAAAAAGTGGTTTGTAGGAAGATGCTATCACTCAATCTCTGAAAAGAAGGCTCGATGGTTGATAGATGGGTTCCCTTTTGAAACCCAATTTGGTGTTTCTTGCGGCTACAAGCCGCAAGAATAATGACTTTTTCTTTCCCCTCGAATTTGGAGCCAAAGACCTTCTTATCCTCAGAAATTTCCAGCGTATAGTAACGTAGACTCTCAATCCCCTTCATCTATTATTCCTCCTTCTCCTGGAGTCCATAAATCCGTAATCTCTTAAATTGCCTACCCAAATTCGGTTTGGCCTCCCCACCTTAATCCACCCTGTATGCAGAAGAGGCATCTGAGGTTCTAGGAAAACCAAACACTCTTATCCCTAGAAAATGTTTTGGTGATCATTTGAATTTTATTTGTAGGTAAAAGTTTTGATGGTGTTGCTGGATGTGAACTTTAATGAGCATTTTCATGTCCAAAAACCCCACATTCCCCATTACAGATACCTTTCCTGACCTGCTCTTAAATTTCTTGCAAATTCGAGATGGAAACGCCAACAAATCTAAAATTCCAAAATTACGGATTGTCCGTGAAAGTGTTGTTTAAGTATTTGTTTCTCTCCACATTGTTCTTATGACAAATGTAGATAAAACCGATGCCTTGGGTTATAACTTCTATGAGAGGAGACAAAACATTACTTTAAAAACATTCATTTCTTAGGAAGAAGACAGGTTAATAAATGTTCGTGTTTATAATCTGTATGTATTCAAGAGAATCTGAACATATATGCATGTATAGAATCTATGTGAGTTTATGCTTATAATTTATATGCAGCCTTTTAGTTTTCTATTTATAAATAACAACAAAAATCACTTAGATTTTACTCAATATCTATTACACGCTTTCTTTTCAGTTAATGACCCAGGGTCTTTGTCCAGCTCTGGCCAATAGAACAGATTGTATTTCCCAGCCACTCTTGGTTGAGTGAGCCTGTGTAACCACGTTCTGGCTAAATGAATGAGTTTTCTGAGATATTTCCAGAAAAACTCCTTAAAGTAGAGGTATGTGCTTCTCACTGGTCTGTCCTTATATAACCGGAGCTTGAGGATGTACCTTAAAGTGGGAAAATGAATTCTCCCATGCCTTTCTTCTGCAAAGTAATTTATTGTAGCCTATGTTTCTATGGTTACAGTTGAGCAGAAATAGTTTGATAATAAGAATCTTACTATTCAACATGTATATGATACTCACATACCATGATATAATAAATATAATGCATAGGTATCTCTAGACAATCATCCCTAAGATTTTTTTGGAATTGGAGTGTTCCACCATGGAAGATAGTTTGAAAGAATTCTGCAGTTGATACATATTCTATTTTCAGAGTCAAAATTTAAATCATATGTACACTTTGTAACTTCTTGCTTCTGTAAATGATACTGTGTCAACTCTTTAAATATTTGCCTACAACAGGTAGGTAAATGTTTGGGATTTCATACCACAGTAGAATGAGGTATGCATAATTTACAAAATAATAATAAAAATGTGCTCTGGTTGCAATGCTAACTTAGTGTACAGAAAGCATGATTTTCTTACATATGCAACACTGTTGTTTTTTTTGTCTATATAGCTGAGCAATTTGAAGTATCAATATAGATTGGCTTAATTTAAATGAAAAGGTAAAACTATTTAGATGTGTTTGAGATTACTCAACTGTTTAAGGGAACTTCAAAATGTTTAGTTCTTTCTGAGACCCGTGGGTAGACACAAAAATAACAACTTACTCTACGAAGGTTCTATTCATGAAGAGAATGAAATTGCAAGGGAGCAAAGCCTTGGGTAGTATCAGTAATTTACAGGATATAGATAGATAGATAGATAGCATATGGCAGAATCATCGGCGGGTTCTTTGAATCCTCTCATGTCCAAATGTCTTTCCAGCTTCAAACATGACTCTCCCTTTCATTGTCATATTTTTCCTCAAGACTCCATTCAAACATTCTTACCGCTAACTACCTGTGGTTTTTGTTCATGAAGTATGAAGGATGGACATGCCCAGAAAAGGTTAGGAAATGAAATGAGTGTACGTGGTGTATTAGTGCGTATTCCTGGGGCGAAGTAATGTGTTAATAAATGACTCATGCAAGTTGTGGATGGCAAATCTGCCTTTATTGCTCCCGGGCAGATGAACTTGAGGTATCAGAAGGGACTCTGTATAATGACCATATATTCAGACACGTAGCTGAACATAGAGAGTTGAAAATTCTCTTCTTTACCATAAAGTCATTAAAAGGGCAAGAGGAAAGTATAACTAAAAAGCAATAATTCTCAGAAAGCAACGGGAGAGCAGATGACAGTGTATTTCAACAAAATGACTTCAGCTAGAAAGCAGACAGAAGGATCCCAATTTATCTACACCAGGGAAACTTGGAACTTTTCAGACTAAAGGGGGTACATTACGAAAAAGGCCAATTGTTGCACCAAAATACCAGAAGTTCCTTAGACTTGGTGATGCTAGAAGCATCTGAAGGTGGAGTCCCAGATGTGGTTAAAAAGCAGGACTTTTCTGAAAGATAAAGTCTCTCCATCCCAAGTAGTTAAATAATTGGCTCTTACATCCCCCTAGCAGTTGATCCGAGTGATCGATTCTTTCTCAGTGGGGAGCTCTTTCTTCCAGACATCAACTACAGCTCCCTGCGCGGGGGTGGAGCTGTACAGGAAACGGAAATTAAGTGAAAGTCCACACACAGAAGGTTCAGAAGCTCAGGCAACTTCCCACACTGGATTCTAAAAACACTCACAGGCAGGGATTGAAACAGTTCTCTCTGGGAAAACTGACAAGTCGGGAGGAAATAGACAGACACTGACATGGCCCCACTGAAAACACGCTTCCCCAATTTAAGAGTGAGTCCCCTGAGTTGGCAAAGCCCACCCAATGGTGCGTGACCCCCAGTCAGTTTTGTTGCCTCTCTTGTAAGTAGGAGGGATGATTGAGGGTCACTCAACATTCTAGGTGGCATTCCCCTCTACAGGTAGGAAGAGAAAAGATTCCTAGAACAGGGGTTCTGAACGTCTGATCTGGGAACACTTGGGTGTGCACAAGATAAGAACTATTCTCATAATGACAGTAGGAATTAATTAACTGCACATTTTTTATTGAGAGTATACAAGGGTGTTTTGCATTAGCCTAGTCAGCACAGGGTCAGGACCATCAATAATCACTGACTTCTACCTACACATCATGTCCCACTGGAAGGTCTTCAGGGGCAAGAAGACACTTGGAGTTGTCATCTCCTATGATGTCAGTGCCTTCCTCTGGAACACCTCCTGAAGGACCTGCCTGAGGCTGTGTTATGGTTAATTTCTGTTTTTATTAGTGGAAGGAGTACACTCTAAAATAACGATAAAAAGTGTAATGTTGTAAGCACTAGGGAAAAGGAATTTCTCAGCTCCATCACTGTCTCATGGAACCACCATCATCTATTTGGTCCACTGTTGAATGAAACATTGTTGGTATGTGATGCATGACCACATAGGTCGATATAGATATAAACATACATGCACACATATCTGTATATATGCATACGTGTTCATGTATCTATAACTATCTATTTAATATCTTTATATATGTCTACCTATTTATCATGGGTATAATTCCCATAATATCTTGTTTCCTCCTCCAAAACTTCTAGACAATTGTGCATGAACCATTGTATCATGATGATAGCACACTGTATTCTACAGCCTTGCTTAATTTTCTTCAAAATATCTCATGGATTATTACATTTGATCTATATGCTAATTTCTCCTTAGAAGGCAATTTGGCCAGTGTCGGGTCTCATGTCTTAAATGCAGAGGTACCATGGTGGCAACATAAATTAGACCACAGTCTTCACGTCTGAAGCCAGCGTGGTGGGGTGACGTGTTAATTGGTTCAGAAGAAATTAATGTTAGCTCTTAACATTGGAAAGAGTGTTCGCCCTCTAATAGTTCATCGAGACCCTTTGTTTTCAAGGAATCTTTTCCAATGCTTTGTGATATTTCCAAACCCAATCCGTGTAGCCACAAGATGACTTACCAGCTTTTCTTATTTTACACATCTCCCCAGCTCCCCACAGACAAATTCAAATCAGGAAGTAAATACATTTTCTAGTTAGAAGGCACAATGCAATTTGAAATGGAGAAAGGAACAGATTCCAAGACTAAGAAATTAATGCCCACACCCCAAAGGCACAAAGTAATTATCTTCCAAAGACTGTGCCTGTTAATCCATAGAAAGCAGATGCCTCGTGCTTTAATAAGAGACACCACCGACGAGGAATATTAAACAATCCTTCCTGGTGCCTATTAAATCCTTCTCTTGTTGTGTGCTGCAAAATGCAAAACTTCCATAAAAATCATAAAAAGCAAAGAAAGCCTGTTGTACCTAAATATACCCTAATTCAGCCATGTATTCCTTCACCTTCCTGCTAAGGTTTTTTTTTTTTTTTCTGTTCCTGTTGTTCAGGTGGGTGGCAAAGCTGAGACGCGCCACTTGGCATCACAGAGTGAGATGTTGCATTAGCTTGAGGTGAGTTACCAGGCAGATGACATACATGAGCAGGAAAAATTATACCCTTTTGTCACTTTTTCTTAAGCTCGGCTTCAACTCTCACGTGTAGCCTGCGTTTCCAGGTGTTCAGCCGCTATGGTAGGCTCTCAGCTCCTTTGCTCGCTGTTGCCTTATTAGAAATTGGTGCATCCAAATTGCCTTTAGGGATGGTCCGGCACATCCAGCTAGCATAGTGCTCTCAGCTATGAACTACGCACCCCTGCATCCTTGTGCAGAGGGTTGCTGGAGGCAGACAGATGCTTGGGAGATTATTTCCTCCCCGTGGAGGGCGGGAGGCATGTTCGATGACTGCCTGATGTCATTGAATAAGAGGCTAGAGCCCATGCAAGCAAAACTAACTCTGGGTTGCCATCCGCACTTCTGAGCCACCCGTGGTATCAGGCTCAGCATCCCTGGTTCACATCTTGCGCCCATCACTTTCAACCACGTTTCTCCTGAGACCACCCCTCAACTAATCACCTGCATAACAAGCCCTGCCTTCCATTGTACTTAGAGAAGACCTAGGATTTCCACACGAGGATGATTTTCCCCATGCTCCCCAAAGCAGCTCTCAGAGTCACCCTGAGAAACCTACCGTCCCCTGCATGCATTCTCTCTCTAGCTTGGCAATTGAAGCAGAGAAAACCAGAAAGCTCAGGAGAGGTGCCGGGCTGGGTTTGTTCTTGTTGCAAGTTGCATATCAGTGTCGCCTTCTATGAACTCACTGCAGCAAGACATGCACCGGTGAATTAGCTCTGCAGCAGCAAAGCCAGTGGCGATGCAGGTAGCACTCATGAACATCCTTTCTCTCATGATAGTTCTCTTTTTCTACATCGTCTAGTGGGAAAGGGAAGGCTATTTTGCCCAGTCTCTGTCTCCCCCTCTGGTATGTCGGTTGAAAAGTGCCTTGCTATTATTGGTAGACACTGCTCAGCTTCCCTCATCTCCTGGATTTGGGAGGCCAGTCTCGGCCCAACAGGGCGGTTGGGAACAATGGCTGTGTAGACGCGTCCTGTATCCCCTCTTCTGTCTGGACAATGAAAGTGCTTGGGGCAGTGTGTCTCCGCAGGTTCTTGCTTCCTGATGCAAAGTCAATCCACTGGGTCTCTGTGTTGCTAGAGATTTCTAAAGATAGGGAGTCCTTGTAGAGAACCCAATATAACTGGGTTTTGTGAAAGAACCAAGGAGCAAGACGTACCATCTCCAGGTGAAAAGAAGAGAAGAGAACAACAGTATGGGATAAGGGTTCCTAAGCCAGAGCTCTGACTGCTGCACTCAGGTATAGACAAGAGTTTGCAGTTATACTGCAAAGCCTTGCCCCAATCATTCTTCCTCTAACATGAGGGTGGATTGGCGAGGAAGGCAGGAAGAGCATTCTCCACCCATCCCTGACACATGGCAAGAAGGGATGAGATCCAGGTTGACAGTCAAGCTGAGGCCACTGTCCTGTACTTGGAGGATAAATTTAAAAAACACCCACACAACATCATGTGTACATCCTTTCTAAAAGATGTCATTTAATGAGGCATTCATAAATACAGACAAGAAAAGATAGTATATTAAATTTTATATAAAGAAATATATTTCTTAGGAAAGTGCAAGAGAACCGAAAAATGGACCTTTTAGGCAATAAAGTATGCCTGATCAGAATTGCTAAGCAATGTATGATAGCACCTCAGAGGTGTAGCTAAATCGGGGCCATGTGTCTGTCACTCACATGTCTCCACAAATGGTTCAAGACAAAAACCCAACTGTTGACACAAAATAAACACCGGTATTGCTGATATTGAGGCCGAAAAACATTATCAGTTCTCATGAAGACACTGTGTTATTCAATGAAGAGTATCTTACACAGGAAGCCACCATACATGAACTGGTTTCTTGAAGCCTGTTTCTCATAATGTACCCCAGAGTCTGATGTCACAAGGACAAAACACGATTAATGAGTGGAATGATTCGGAAGCCAAACACCTATGCAGTGTGGTTCTCTATGGCTATGTCTTTCCAGGTTGCATAACTCTTCCTGGGAAGCAATGATTTTGAAAATTAAACTGGTTGTGCACTATAGGAACTGGTTTAAATTTGCAATCAACAGTGCATGCCAATGCACACGAGGTCTTAACCCTTGGCAAAACTTAAAAATGATTTATGTTGTAACCACTGTTAAGGTCTAAAACACAAGTGATTCATGTTGTGACTGCTCTGAAAAAATGGTTTGTGTTGCAACCTCTTCCCTCTTTAGGAGAAATTAAGATTTTCATTCACTGATGACAGTTGATCATTTATTCTAAGATAAATGGGCTTCCTAATGTTTACCGAAATCACTGAATAATTCCATTTAATGCACAGAGTTATATATCTATATGCCAGAGAAATGATGCAGACAGCTTGGATTGCTGCACCTTATATTGTTACAGCAAACTGGACCAAGAAACAAACCAAGAGCCACACGAGAGTACTGCAAAACAGGCTTTTATTACGCCAACGGGCTCAGAGGGGTCTCGCCTCCAAATTCTGAGCAAATGGGGTCTAGGCTTGTTGGCTTTTATATGTTACAGAAGCAAATGGTTACAAAGTCTGCACAAGATATAGTCACGTGTTACTCTATAGTAGTTTAGTCATGCTATTTTGCACAAGATTGAAATCTAGTCAAAGGTCACTCTTTTAGTTGCTTAGTCATGCTAGTTTGCAGTTATGCTACTATTAGGAAGGGAATGGAAAAATTCTCCCTTACAATATTAGCAGTGTGATGTGGATGTTACAGGTTTTTTAAGGTTGACACAAAACGCAAGGGTTATATACAATAGAAGCATATGTTTTCAGGTTGGGTATAGCATGTGATGAGTTATGTCATAAATATAATAAATGTATATTATAAATAATTTAAAGATGCTAAAATATGATATGCATATAAGGCATATTAAGATAGCATCAGCATTATTGGTAGTGATAATTAACTTACAAAATGAATTGAATCCCTTTACACAAAGAATGCATACCCATTTCTCTACATAGTTCACAAACTTTATAGTTTAAACTTTTTATTATACCAATATGAAAAACTAGAAAATGTTTTTATATCTATCTTTATTTGCTTTTCATTTGATTACTAGTGTGGCTAATCATTTATCATATGTTCTTTGACCATTTCTATTTTTATGGATATTTAATTTTATTTTTGAAAATTATTTTGTTGGTCTGATTATCATATTAGAATTGATTTTTCTTATTGATTTGAAGAGCTCTTTTAAAAAAATACTGAAACTGATTCATTGTTCCTTCTCCATTATATGATCAAAAAATAAGACAATCCTTTCAATTTGTGTTTGTTTATAGATTTTAGACTTCTATTTGGTCAAAATAGTGTCTGGTATCATGGGTTTTGATATCCAATATCATAATTGACTGGGTATTGTGTAAAGCTTAGGAAGGTCAAGTCCCTTCCAACTCTTTGAAAATATCATCTCTCTTTTCTTCTAATACTTTGTTGTTGCTCTTGTTGTTGTTTTATTTTCTTATTTTTGTAGATTGAGAATCTCTCTTCCCTACCATCCCCCATAACTAGCAAATCAAGCATCATTTATGGAAATCACCCAATGACTTGAGATAATCTTCTAATGTGTGATCAATGCCTTAGATGTATGGATCTGCTTTTAGATTGTGAATGTTGTTCAAAATAATGCTACATTTCTCTCTCTGTTCTAGGTATGCACTGTCTTTATCACAGTAGCAAATTATTACCCATTAAAATCTAGGGGGGGGCAAGATTTCATCCATATACTTCTTTCCCATATATATTTTTTTAATATCCTTGCATGTTTCTCAATCTCAAAAAGTTTAGACTCACTTTGGTAACTTTTGCTAAAATTCCCATCTGTCTGATTGAACCTTGTTTAATGTGTAGGTTAGTTTAGGCTGCATGAGTATCCTAAGCTTAACATTTCAAAGTCATAGGAAAAAATTAAGTAGCAGTTAGAAATAATAAATAGCCCACAGGTATTTTTTTAATAGCGCAGGATTTATACTTCCAATTTAAGATTCTCTGGGAGGTGATGTTTTCCCAAATTATTTTCAAGCCGTGGAAGCCGTAGAATGCGATGATACATTGTCTCATAAGGGAAGCAGAATTTTGCATGGGCCGGTTTATATCAAACCTAAGCCTGCAAGATTTTGTAATAGATCTTGCAAGGAAAGAACATGATGCATTAATTGGCTTCTGGAGGCTGTTCATCTACGTTGTCTCAGTTGAGAACAGCTGGTGTGGCAGGTGTCTTAGTAGGATGGGTATGAACTAAAGAAAATACTAACTCAAATTTTCCTTAAAAAAAAAAAAATAGTAGATGCAACAGATCCTAGCCCGCATGATGCAGAGATGATTTACAAGTATTAAAAACCATGCTCTGACTTAATTTCTCAGCTCTATAAACCTGGTTTTGTTTTGCTGTCAGTATCAGGCACAAATTGAATTGGTATCACTCTCTCTTCAGCACACCTAAACTAAAGAAAATTAAACTAATGGAAAGGTATGTGTGGAAAGCATAGGGATGGTTTTAAATGCGTGGGTCTGAAAAACATTTCTCTGCATGTATTTTCTGATGTGGTGCACTTTTGTTCACACTTGAAACAAACAAAGAGTGGGCAAACAATTAAATAAAATTAGCACATTGAGGCAACAGTTTGGTGTTTGTTTAAAGCAAGGTTTCCTCGACCTCTAGAAAGCTACTCTGATTTGGTAAACTCTGAGAAGTCATTGCCCTTGTTTCTCATGTAACATATATTTCTCTAAAGTTAACACACACACACACACACACATACGAGAGAGAGAGGGAGAGAGAGAGAGAGAGAGAGAGAGAGGGAGAGAGAGAGAGAAAGCTTACAATTAAATTGGCAGTCTTCTGAAATTAATATTTCACCTCCTAGCATTAATAATATTGTCAACTGTTAAGCTTCATTTTGATAAAGAGATTAATAAGGTCACTATGTTTGCTATCTTGGACAAAGCATATTTTTCTAGATGTAAAATTAAGGAATGCCCCAAGACAGGAAACTCAATTTACAGATAATTTTACAACATGCTGTTGCAACATTAAACTACACGTACTGTCTAATAACTTCTAAAGACCCCGCAATAATGGAGGAACAGACATTTTTGAGTTAAGGATGCTGAGGTCAGAGTGATTCAAAATATCCCATAGCTGCCCTGTTCTAGAATGTTCTGTGGTCTCCAAGGACATCCCACATTGTGCAGCAGTACTACCAAGTCGCTCATGTACTTCACGTCCGTATATTTATTCCAGAATAAATTGGTCAAAAGTGAGCTTTTTTACAATTCAAATTGAAATGTACAACATGACCAACAGGAACGATCTCTTTGTTCTAGATCGGTTGTCAATACCACAGTGATGCTACAGCCTTTGTTTACTATGGTATTCATGCAAATATCTCTTCTATTGCCCTCATTCTCACTTTATCCTTTCGATGAAAGCCCACCTGGTCTCTGGATGCTGGTCGTGTTCCAGACCTTCTTCAATCTCCTTTCCCTCGGCATTAACCCTCCAGCCTATTTCCATGGTCACTGTGTCAGTGACTTGGAATGTTTTGTGAAGATGAATTTATACAGACGATAAAGATCAATGCACGAAGATGCGTTTATACAGATTATAAAGAAAGATGCAATATAATCGGCGAGTTAAATGCAAAGCTCCCATAATATATAACTTTATGCAGGTGAAAACTAAGAAATGCCAAACCAATTCATTCAGTTGGAAAAAGAAAGCATTAACATCCCATTGAAAAGGTTCAGAGTACACCTGCTTCATTTTCACCCCCGCATGTATTTCACAAGCAAAGGTGCAACATTGTATCTTTAGTTTTAGTTTCTGTTTTGCTATGTTTTGTTTTCTGAGGGAGAGAGAATGGAATCTCAGGCAAGATACTCCATATAGGAGGCTAAGGTGCATGAATATGCAACTGTAACTGAAATTCTCATAATCTCTACAATAAAATTACTGTTTTACCAAATGTAAACTATATATCCCCATAATGATTAATCATATTGACAACCCCTATGGAAGTGCAATATCTAATCAATAAAATCCTTCCTTGCAATTCTGTTCTATTTATGGAGGTTCCCATGGCATTAGGTAAGATCTATTTCAGGGAAATTTTTCCAAATTTCTCATTCCATCTTCATCTTTTTGTTGTTGTTGTTATTGTTATTTTTGTAATGGTAACTTTGTCCTTAAGCTAGGACATACACTTGCACATTGCTTTAGAATGAAAACAGCTAATAACACTTCATCCTGGCCATTTAGGCTTGGTGGATTTTTTCCTAGACATAATTGTCATAATTTTGAACTCTAATAAACCTGGCAATATACATGAACAATTACCCATCCATGAGAAATACAGAGTGATTCGTTAGGCACTACTTTGAAACAATATTTTAAAGAAAATTCCTTTACATTCACTACCAGATCATGAGGAATAGTTATTCTATACATCTGGGCTCTCTCATGTTTTTCTTGCTTATATTATTTTAGAGAAGAGTCGCGGTAACAGTAGCTCAGGTGTAAATATTTCTGACCCTGTCGCAAGCAATGAATTTCACCTATCCTTTCTCTCTCTCTCTCTCTGCTGTCTCTATCTTTTGTGCCAAGGTCACTGAAATATTTTAGGGTTATACTGAACCTTGTGGATGTACACAAAAACATTAAACACTTTTATAGGAAATGCCATATAATATATAGTGCATAAAAATTAGGAAGTAGAGCTAAGCGCAGCAGCAGTAGATGTTATAAAAGTCATCTTTAATCTCAGGAGTCAGGGGTATCCACTTTTATAGCAAGTTGTGGCATCTTACAATCTCTGTGGCTTGAAACATGCATGCACATTGCTGTCTACAAAAATGGGATCTATTTTGTGTGCCACTTTAAATACGTTTGTCTTTCCCTCGTTTTTTCAGGCTGGGCTATTTTCCACATCAAGGTATGTGCACTTGCACCATCATTTTGTTACCACACAACCAGGTTCATTGCCCACTGCCCAGGAGGAAGGCAATACGGTGAGGCAGCAGGGTTTGCAGCAGAGAGAGCTTAATACGCATGGCGCTAAGTGGAGAGCCAGATGAAAGGTCTGAAATCTGCCTCCTCGAGAATTTGGGAGACATGGTTTTAAAGACAGTTTGGTGTAGGCAACTGAGTCTGCTAATTGGCTGGGTTTGGGGCAGAACCACCGGGCTGTAGAAACTGTCTTCTTTGCTGACCAGGTTCCTGGGTGGGGGTCACAAGACCAGGTGAGTCAGTTCCTGGGTATGGGCTGTTGCTCTGGGTGGGTCAGCCGTTCCACTAGGATGCAGGACCTGGAAGGTATCTCAGAAACTACCCTAGGTTTCAAAAAGGTGATGTTATCTATTGAGAAAGCAGAGAATCTTTATGACCATCAACTGTGTGGCTGCAGAGTGGGAATTATAGAGAAGCAAACAGGAGACAGTGGGTAATTATTATTATTTCCAGCTAAGCCTGTGCATTATTTTTAGCTAGGCCCTCGACTCAGTTCTCGCCTTGCACTCCTTTATCTATTTGTAAAGGCGGTTTCAATTTTTGATGGCCCAGAATAGGTCGGCCTTATCAGCATCCTTATGTTTCGATATGCAAGACGTTTCCACATCGTCCTGATAACCATGCTAAGTGCCACATAGTTATGCCGGTAAAAATAAGCGTGCCTATCCTTTGTGAGCCCACATAGCCAGAAATCAAAGGAACAGTTGCCTTGCTGTGCTTGGAGGAACATGGGGTTTAAGAAATTCCCAGTAGAGAAAGCTGAATGAATCTGATTAAAGAAGAAATCAGAGCTCAAGGCATGATCTGAATTCTGCTTCAGAATGTAGGAACAATGTCACATCTCTCTGAAGAACTAAATTTCTGGAAGATTTAATCTCAGAATATACATTCATATATTTGTCTCTAAGTGTGTGTATTCAGAGATGTGTAGCTATGTTATATATTCACATATATTATATACACATGTGTCTATATCTATATTTCTATGTATAGATTTCATTTAATGTCACTTCAGCCATAAAATGAATAGTAAGTAGCAATAGGGAAGAATAGTTCCTCAATAGTCAAGTTGAGAGTAATTCATATTTATTACCAGTTTATTATGTGCAGGTATTTTTCCTTTCTTTTTTTTTTATTTCAGCATATTATGGGAGTACAAATGTTTAGGTTACAAAAATTGCCTTTGGCCCACTGGAAGCAGAGCTTCAAGCATGTCCATCCCCCAGACGGTGCACACCACACCCATTAGGTGTGTATATACCCATCCCCTCCTCACCCCCCTACTTGCCCAACACCCGATGAATGTTATCACTATATGTACACTTGGGTGTTGATCAGTTAATACCAATTTGATGGTGAGTCCATGTGGTGCTTGTTTTTCCATTCTTGTGATACTTCACTTAGTAGAATGGGCTCCAGCTCCATCCAGGATAACACAAGAGGTGCTAGTTCTCCATTGTTTTTTGTGGCTGAGTAGAACTCCATATTATACATAGACCACATTTTGTTAATCCAGCCATGCATAGACGGACACCTGGGTTGTTTCCACATCTTTGCAATTGTGAATCATGCTTCTATAAACATTTCAGTGCAGATGTCTTTTTTTATAGAATGTCTTTTGTTCCTTTGGGTGGATGCCCAGTAGTGGGATTGCTGGATCAAATGGTAGTTCTACTTATAGCTCTTTGAGGTATCTCCAGGTATTTTTCATATTAAGTTATTTAATATTTCTAAATGTCCATGAGATACATTCTACCCCCATCCCATGGTCTGGAGTAAAGGAATGGGAGATCAGGTGAAGGGTCAGCCTTGTGGCTGGCTAGGCTGGGTGAGTTGATGAGGTATCTCCTAAGTAGCCTGATTTCCAAGCCACCGCTCTTAGCCACAATCCGGCATCGCCAAAGAAAGCAGCTCAGGTGAAGTTGAGATACTACAGAAGCTTCCACCTAACTCCACTTGCAGCTGCACAATATTCCCATTTTGGGAAGCAACAACTGATCTCTAGGAGCGACTCCCAGTGGAAGCACACTACGGAGTAACACTACTAATGATACATAAATAGTGACTGTGAGTAGTATCATGGGATGAAGCAGGTTGCATACAAATGATGTACACTTTGCATTTCATTGTAACTAGAAGTCATTGTTTGGGATGGTAACATTGAGTTT
Organism: Cheirogaleus medius; assembly: GCA_008086735.1. Lineage (NCBI taxonomy): Eukaryota > Metazoa > Chordata > Mammalia > Primates > Cheirogaleidae > Cheirogaleus > Cheirogaleus medius. Next base: position 3,175,457 of record VBSM01000631.1, on the reverse strand, counting down.
ATTATCTCCGGCTTTCGTTGTTTTTAGTTGTTGTTTTTTTTTTTTTTTTTTTTCAAACTTGACCTAAATCAGGAGATGTGGGCAAATAGTTGGGCAGGCGTGCTTTCTATAAATTTTGTAATAGTTCAATGGTCCAGCAGGGATAATCACGGTACTAATCACATATGTGATGGCATCCAAACATATTGGAAATCAGAGCCGATAGAATGATCTGTAAGGAGAGGAAGCTGCCTCCTTTCTCCGACTCCATTTCGTAAAGCAGTGGACACCCAGCTCAGAGCCAGCACCTGCCGTGAGACCCCCCCTGCAGCCCCGGCCGCCCCCCCTTCCCTGGACTGATGCCCACCCTGGGCTGCCAGGTCCCCTCCCTGGGCTAGAACACCTGCAACAGAGAAAGAAAGCTCATCTTCATCCAAACAGGCTTTGAAGCTCTTCTGTGGATCAACACTCTTCATTTATTAACGACTTAATCCTTTCATAAAGGCTCACTTTGTTAAGTGGCTCAGGCTTTTCAGAAGCAGCCCACGCAGATATTTGCATGAGTCCATTAAAGCTGATCGGACCGGGGAGAAATAGCTAAAAATATTGTCAGGGTCTTACTGGGTAAGCCCATGCCACCTACCTTCACCAGGATGAGGAAAAGAGAACAGAGCCCTTTGTGTTGGATCTGGTTTCCTGAAATAGAATTCTTCCTTTCTCCACCCGTGCTATTGTATTTTTCATTCTTTATTAATGGGACCGTCTTGAGGTTTTCCTTTTCTGTGTCGTTGGGTATAGTCGGCCAGGGAGAACAGAAAACTGGAGTAGGCAGTAACTTTCTCCAGTATAAATTAAATTAGGTCACTAAAATACTGTCTCGCTGGAAATGGTGGCTCCGCTGTATTCTGGTTTCAGAAGGCACTTAATTTAAAGCACAGAAAGGATAGGGTGTGAAAACCCTATTCTCACCACATTTACAATGCCTCTGGGTCTTTTAATCTTAACTGATGAAACTGTTAATATTAATAATAGCATCGATATTTGAGCGTACTGCAACTTATTATGCCAAATGGGAAGGGTGTTGCTTCTTGGATATCTGGGGGAGAGAGAGAGAGGGAGAAAGTTATGAAATGCCAAAGTGATTTTCAAGTTAAAAGGATACTCAAATTTTATGACTTAGTTCTTCCTTTTCTCTGGGAAATCCCAAAAGACAAGGAATAAAATATAAGCTAAAATGCAATCAGATCAGGCACAAAAGGGAAAAATAAAAACTACAATAATTCCTAAAACCACTCAGGGTAGCAGGTTAGCAAGAGGTGATGATATCTAGGTCAGTAAGTCTGACAGGGCTGCAGCGAGAAGTAGATTCAGAGCAATCGCATTCAAAACACTCCAAGTGTGCATATTTTTAAATCTTTCCTACAAACTGATGTGTGAAAAGTGGGACTCCTATAGAAAATGACCTCATTTTAGAATTTAAAAAGTAAGGAAATTACCTAGCGGAAGAGATACAGCGTCAGTCATTGGCCAAAATGGACAAAGGTCCTGCTTTAATGTCATTCTTGAAACGACGAAAAACGGTGAAAACATAAGAAAGCAGCAGCTTTTAATAAAATCGACAGTAGGAAATTTAGAATAGGGATTTTTGTGAGATGGAAATAAACAAGTTGAGACCTACGGCACACCAAGCTTTTTTGCCTTGAGAGTTGTGTCCAAGGGGCAAATCGAACAAAAGTTCTGACTCAGGGAGGCAGAAGCCCAGCAGAGCGCCAGACACCCCGAGTGTAGGGAAACCGAGGCAGCGAGGGCCCTCAGGACGGAGAACCAGCGAAGAGATGGCTTCGCCCACAGAGAAGAATGGAGATCTGCAGAGAGTCCTTCTCCAGTTTCCTGCTGATAATATATCAGAGTCTACACATGAGGAAACAACAACCAACAAAGGTAGCACCAGTCTTTAGGAAATGGCAGGAGGCTAGTCAATGAATCACATAAAAAGATTAAAAAAAAAAAAAAAGAGCCTTTCCCAAAGATCACTGAGGCCCAAGAACAATTCCTGTTCCAGCAAGCCTGCCTGGAACATCTCATGAAACACAAGGCGTTGGGTAAAGCATGCAGAAGGATCTTGCCTCGGGAAGGGATAATTAGCTCTCACCTGAGGATTGTTCCAGTTCCATCTAATAAATTTTAAATGTAAGATGTAAGTTAAGATTTAAGTGAGATCCAATTGCAAAGATGTTGAAACAACCCAAGTGCCCATCAATGCATGAGTGGATTAATAAAATGTGGTCTATGTATACCATGGAGCACTACTCAGCCATAAAAATCAGTGGTGAACTAATAACTCCTGTACTAATCCGGATGGAGCTAGAGCCCATTCTTCCAAGTAAAATATCATAAGAATGAAAAAACAAACACCAGATGTATTCAACATTAAAGTGGAGCTAATTTTTCGACACTCATGTGCACATATCGAAATAACATTCATTGGAAATCAAGCAGGGTGGGGGGGGGATGGGTAAATTTACACCGAATGGGTACAACGCACACTGTCTAGGGGATGGGCACACTTACATTGACTCAAATGGTACAAAAGCAATTTATGCAACCAAAACATTTGTACCCCCATAATATTCTGAAATCTAAAAAAAAGATTTAATTGAGATCTTAAAAGTAAGAATCTATACTGAAGTTATTTAAGTGTGTCCCAGAACAAATGCCAAGGATATCATTAGGAATACAAACATATCCAGTACCCAACAAGGAGGGAAAACTGCCCATGTCCAGCATCCAATCAAAGAAAATGCATATGACTTAATTAATATACAGAAATCAATTGTATTTCTATGTACTAGCTATAGAATCAAAAGTAAATTGAATACAAATGCATGTTTTTGTTTTTGTTTGTTTGTTTGTTTTTGTTTTTTTAATTTTTTTTATTTCAGCATATTATGGGGGTACAAATATTACGGTTATGTATATTGCCCACGCCCCCCTCCCCCTCGAGGCAGAGCCTCAAGCATGACCATCCCCCATACGTTGCACATCTTACTCATTATGTTTGTATATACCCATCCCCTCCTCCCCCCTCCCACCCGCCCAACACCCGACAAATGTTATTCCTACATGTCCACTTAGGTGTTGATCTGTTAATACCAATTTGCTGGTGAGTACATGTGGTGCTTGTTTTTACAAATGCATGTTTTACCATGATATCAAACACACAGAATACTTATAGGCAAATCAAACAAAAGTTATTAAAGACCCATGTATAGAAAGCCCAAAATATTGCTAGGAAAAATACAATGTGAATAAGATCCCATCTCTTCGAAAAATAGAAAAAATATACAAGAGTTGTAACATGCACCTATAGTCCCAGCTACTCCAGAGGCTAAGGCAGGAGGATCTCTTGAGCCCAGGAATTTGAGGTTACAATGTGGTTTAATGATGCCTCTGCACTCCAGCCCTGGTGACAGAATGAGACTTTGTATCAGAAAAATAAATAAATAAAAATAAAAAATAATAGAAGACTCAAAATTGTTAATATGTCAATTATCCTCAAATGAATCTAGGCACGCAATAACATTACAGTCCAATTCACAGCGGGCTCTTTGCAGGGATGTTGACAGGCTGCATTTCAAATGCATATGGAAATGCCAAGGACCCGGTCTGCTCAAAACAACTCTGAAAAACCATAAAGGTGGAGAACACACTTTACCCGATTTTGAGACTTATCTTAACCCTACCATGCTGAAGACACTATGCTATTGTCAACAACAGAGACACCTAACCCATGGGGACAGAATACAGGTCCAGAAACACACACACACACACACACACACACACACATACGCACAACTCATTTCTGGAAAAAAAAGTTTCAAAGGCAATTCAGTGCAGAAAGGATAGTATTTTAAAGACATGATGCTAGAACAATCAGATATTTATACAAACAAAACAGACAAACAAGAAAACCTCAGCTGGGCCCAGGTCCTTCATCAACAGATTTTTCTGGGCTAATTTCTCCGGGAGCACTAGGAAGTCCTCGCGAAGCAGCTGGTGGCGGAAGCTCTTTCTCTCCCGCAGGGCTTTAAGTCGTTCCTGGCTGGTTGTGATCTCCCCTGCAGCCCTGGATCTTATCCTCGATGATTTCAGTCTCTTCCAGCTGCTGTTTTGTGCTGGTTCCACGCCTTAGGGTTTTGCAGACAGGCAACTGGCAGATACGGCATGCGTTCGACTTGATGGTGACTTCATCATCCTCCTACTTGTTCGTGTAGCCATCTGGGGCTTGCACCTCGGGATGTGGCTGCCCGTGTTCCAGCTGCACAAAGCAGGCTGCAGGCTCACCTTCGAAGCCAAACAAGATTTGGGTAACATCGTCCACTTGGTAGACGTAGTATTTCTTGGGGCACAACTCTCCCTAGAGAACAATGCAAGCCAGCAATTTGGTGGGAGGCATGCGGCAGAGGGGTCGGCTGCAGAGTTGCAGAAAGCAGAGTTGGTGCACCGGCAGTGCCAGCAGCACCAGACACAGGGTTCCACACAGGGACTGCACAGCTCCCCACACTTCTTGCCTTAGCTGTGGACACGGTGGTTCTGACAGGTGCTCTGGCAAGGCAGACACGCGGAGATACGCAGCTCCTAGCACTTGCATGGGCAGGTGAGCAGGCGCTTGCAGAACTGCACTAGCGCTCACAGAAGTGTCCCTCGAAGCAGCCTTTGCGGGAGCCCAGGCAAAGACGCCTGCAGACCAAGACGGCGCCCCCTCGGTGGTGCGCTTCACTGGCGTGTCATACATGAGCTCTTTCACGTTGCTGGAACAGCCTTTACAGATTAATGAAAAGCGGTGCAGGAAGAGAACTGTGGTGAGGGCCTAGCTAAAAATAATGCACAGGGGTAGCTAAAAATAATGATAATAACTAGCCACTGCCCCCCTCTTTGCTTCTCTGTAATTGTCACTCTGCAGCCACATAGCTGGTGGTCATAAAGATTCTCTGCTTTCCCCACAGATAACATCACCTGTTTGAAACCTAGAGGTAGTTTCTGAGATATCTTGCAGATCTTGTATTCCATAGGTGCCCTATGCCAATTGTATCTCAATAAACCTTTCAATGTATTAAAATATTGACTCACATTAATTGATTTTTGAATGCACAGCAAATGTTACTTTATAGGATTAAATTTGCTGTGTTACTCTGTGTTGTATTTTTATCTCATCTCTCGTATTCCTTTAATTTCTTTACTTCCTTTTGATTATTCATGTAGTTTTCAGACAATCAATATACCATATGTTTCTCTCTTCATGGTTCTCAAATCTGTAAAGATCTATAAATATCAGATCTGTGAATATTTTCTATAGTTTTAATAAAAAGAGGCCTCTGAAAGATCTATGGGTTTAAGCATTCATAACTGTTAAACACAAATGGGATTAAGGATTTTGGAAATTGAAATATTTCCTAATTCAATTAAAAAATGCAAAAGTGAAATACAAAATAAATAGAAGATTGGGAGGTTGAAAGAAGAAAGGAAAATGCTAGAAACAAGTAAGTTAAAAAATTATCCTATAAAAAGCATAGTAGAATGCTCTTGGGGAAAAACTAAGACATTAACGTGTACAATAAGTGGTCACTCTTGTTCAGCAAGTGTAAAAACAGATACTTAAAGGGGAAAAAAACAAACCTTGTTGCTATTAAATATATTCAATGGTTGAAACATGTTCCTGTATTTTTCCCATTAATTTTATAAAGATTGCATTATCCCTGCCTGACACGAGTATTGCGCAATTCCTTCTGCCATGACCTTGTGAAGTAACGCAGATTTGGGAAAAGCCAAAAAACTATTCACACTCTTGGATCTGGCAATTCAATTACTGAGTAAGTATACTAAGTATCCCTTCCAAAACACTGAACAACCTGTAGCAAAAATGTGTTTATGGTAGCATTTCTCATTATGTCAAAATGTTGCAAATAGTCTAATTCTTGCCTGCTCGTAAAAACAATACTCAAGCTAGCTTTGGAAATTATGAATAATAGGAATCTGTACCTATGATCACATGAGGAATGTCATATATTGAGTGAAAATATAGTATAGAAAACTGAAACATGTTCAAGTTATGTAAGTTAAGACCCTAAAAAGATGGATGATAGAGGGATAAATGGAGAAAATTATTTGTAAAGTAAGTTTATGTTTACATTTTCTATTCCAAGATTGTATTATTGTTATAACTAAAATAAGCAAACACATCCAAGCAAACACCTTCATTGGACATGAAAATCAACCAAGTATAAATGAAATTTCTGATATGAGGAAGTGGAGCTAAACAAAAACAGATCACCGTTTAAGAGGGAAATATTGACTTTTAAAAGTGGGTATGAGACATGACCATCAGAACGCTTTTCTTGATGTCTTTGATAAATCAGCTTAAAGAGCTGTACCTGTTCTAGCAGGAAATATCCAGGTGTGACAAGTTCCTCCCCAGACTTATTTTGTACAAGACCATGTTCATGAGGTAGCTGCCAATATCTATCTCAGACTTAAAAGAAATAAGGATACAGGTTTTTAAAAATCATTTTGTCTCTAACTTTTTGAGGCTCTGGGTTCTCAGATTTTGAAGTGTATGGCTTATGGAGGTGGGGCTGATAAATGGATAGATTGGCACTGAGGTCACTATTGTGATATCTTCCAAAAAGCGGGAAGATATGAGAGCGTCATTTGTTTTTTAAATTTCAGAATATTACAGGTGGAACCAACTTTTTGGTTGCATAAACTGCTTTTGTACCATTTGAGTCTAAGTTGTAAGTGTGCCCGTCCCCCACGCAGTGTGCATTGCACCCGTTAGGTGTGAATTTACCCATCTCCTCCTCCCCGCTCCCACCTGCTCGATTTCTGTCGAGTTTTACTTCCATATGTGCACACTGGTGAACTAAAACCTTTTGTATACGAGAATTTCTGAATGAGACTAGAGGGCGTTTTGGAGCAGCAGAGCGTCTGTTGGTGTTTTGTGCATTAATGCATGTGGGAGACAGTGGGAGGGTGAGCCGGTGTGTGGCCGGTGATCAGAATAGATAACAGAGCAGATTTCAAGTCTGAGTTGGAAATAGTATCCACAAATTCCGTACAAGAAAAATAAGCAACATGCATCTCTTGCTGTCCTGTTAGCTGTTTCTCTCTTTTCCTTCTTTTGACTTCTTAGGAAGCCAGTGTTCTTCCCAAGAGGATATGAGGATCTTTATGTTCTAGAGAGTTCCCTCCCAGTCCCCTAAAAGCCATGAAAGCCAATAAATGAATCAGGAATTGCTCTCTCACTGCTGAGCCTTCCCTGTTCCCTGGTGGATGGCATTTGGAAATCCAGCTCTAATATTCACGTGTGATGTCCTAGTGGTTATTATATTGACAAATCACACATCTATTCTCTCTCTCCTAAGTCCTCTCATACTTACTTACCAAGCATGGATGTGAGCTTTAAGCTTGATGCAGCCCCATGAAGGGTCCACAAAAGCAGGTGGTACTATGAACTGGCCACTCACAACTAGCCCAGGCTGGGCCTCTTCTGTGATTTTAAATATCAGATTTCTGTGCTGCTCAGAACAGAGCCCTGTCCCTCCTTTCTGCTGGCCTCACTGGCTCCTTGAACAGGTCATGTCTCTTCCAAACCTTCCATCAACACCATCTACTCCAGAGTGTTACATGGTTCATGCTCCTCTATCATCTCACCAAAGAATTCTCCATGTCTGAGTCATTTCAGACTTAGGGTCACTTGGATTAAAAGCATCCACACCAGGAATGAGGGGCGCTCTCCTTACCCAATGCTTCTGAAATATTTCATTCACCCAAAGTATCTTTAATTGGTTGGTTTTCACATACTGGCATGTAGTATTCAGGCATTATGAGGTTTCCCTTGAATACCATGCCTTTATTCGTATAACCATCATCTAAGTGTAGGTCTCTGAAAAGCAAGAAGGAGAATCGGTGTTATGAGATTGAGGCAAACTTCCTTTCTCACACAAGATGCCTCTTAGGAGTCTGGTAACATTTTCTTAAAGCACAGTCAATAAACAGTAGATGTGGGGGTAGGTTGGAGCAGTAATTTAGTGATTCCCACTGCCTTAAGCTATGGTTTTCCTAAAATTTATAATGTCTCAGTGGCTGGAATACCTCTATAATAGCCGATCTGCACGTTCTGGGAATATTTAGATTTTTCCTTCCAAAGATTCAGAATGGCTTCACTGGTTTAAGAGCAGCTTCCTGTGAGAGAGAAAAAGATAAAGAAAATTCATATCCTAACTTGTCTAGGCAAGTTTCCATTTGAAATATTCTCTACCTATTGGCTCCAGAATGGGATGCATACATTTCAAATATAATATGTGGTACCATTTTTTACTATGATTTTTAAATCTAAGCAGTAATGTTTTCCCCCAAGTCTAGCTGTCATTTCTCCAAACATGGTTGCAATAAGTCCACTGGGTACCAGGGACCACGGGCCTTTTGATCTCTTTCACAATCCTCTATAGCTGTTAGAATCCTCTGAGCAATTTGCCATATTGACAAAAATGAGTTTCCTATGCAGATGATATCAGGTGGGAAGAAAGACTTTATCTTAGGAAAAGGATGATGATGTGTGTGAATATTTGCTATTTATGTTCGTCAAAAGACTGTTCTGTACACTTTATGTCTCAAAAAAGGGATGTCATAAAAGGCAACTGCATTGAAACTGGATTATTAGCAAGATGATACTCAAAGCAAACAAAAATCCACAATATATATTGTGTCTGCCAATATGTTGCAATTATTCAGCAGAATGCTTCACAAGTAGCTAACCACGTCCACGCATTTTCATTTGGAGAAAAGATTACAATAAACTTATGAATTGCTTGATTACCTGAAAGCCGCATCACTTCTCATGAGCAAAAGTATAAAGTATTGTTTTCATACCAGATTCCACATTCGGTAATCAATTTAAAGAGATAAGCAGATTGACATGATTAGGATGTTGAACTACACTATGCTTTGTGTGACCTGACCTATAACCTAATAATCAAAGATTCCGAGCATGTTAATTTTCACAAACACAGAGTCATACTTCCGTCATCAAACTTAAGATGACAATGCGAGCTGTCAATTTGAGTGACAGGCATTTAGACGTTGAAAAGAGAAGTATAACGATGGTCCTATTGACATAAATTCCTATATCTTTTCTCATAACAAAACCAAGTTACAAATTTTGGAGACATTTTTAATACATTTTCTTGGTCATTTTTAGTAATTCAGGTATTTAAAAATGTTCCTTATAAGAAAATCTAAGAGTCATTTTCTGCATACATAAAATCATGAATTCAAGATAGGTTTCTTAAATAAAAAAATTTCAATTTTCAGAATGCATGGAGAGAAACCCATTGGAGAAATAAATTGTCTCCAAACATCAATGCTAAATAACAACTTCTTTTTAATAACAAGTCATGCATTTGGCTCGGAAATAAGAGCCCAAGAGACAGCTGATACGGTTCTGATCCAAGTACAATATGGCGAAAGAAAAGTTATCTGGGGGCTGAATTCCATTCATTCACTTTCCCAAGTCAAACTCTGGACCTTAAACTCCACAAGGAGATAGTGGATTTCAAATTTTAGTTTCACGAAAGCCCCCTCGTAAAATTCTTTAACATACATTGCACCATTTTAAACAATCACCCCTAGGAATATTGACAAGTCACATGGTCATGGACAATAATTTTGAAGACTACTTACATGAATGAGAGAGATAGAGAAAGAGGGAGGGAGAGAGAGAGAGAGAGCAGAAGAGATATTAATAGACAGCTATGTTTTAACATTTCAGCAAAGCACTACAATGAAATTTTAGACCAGCTGCTTTAAAAAATATTAACCTAAAACTATGATGGATAAAAATGATAAGTGGTTGTTAATGATTAGTTTTCTAATGCACAGAAGGCAGGATGGATTGCATGCATATAACACAGCTTGTAAAAGGACTATTCCATGTACAAAGAAAAGCTCAGTTTACCAAATGAATATTAAATAGAAAAGAGATGAGAATTTTGTTTGAGTAATATTATAATAATTGATCACTCTAGGAGAACAAGACACCCTCCCTACAATTAACTCGTGACTTAACAGGAAAACACATCTTGTGGTAGCCTCAAATATGCTCCCTCTAATTTTTAATAATTGCTATTTTCCCTAAAGTTGTGTCCCCTTATTTCCAAGGAGATAAGATCTTGCATATTGGAAAGCTGGTTAATTTTTTTCCCCCACACAGCTCCTTTTGATGAATAATGGAGTAAGTTTCTAGGAAAACCGACTGAGTGAATGAGTTCAGAAAATATTAGTCCATTTTACTTCATTCTGGAGTGATGTTGACATTTCTTCAGGAACCAACCCACGTCACTGCAGATATAGCCTCTGATCTGAAAGCAGTTTGTTGATTTTCAGATGACTAACACTTATTTAAAATGTATGAAGAAATAGCCAGTGAGATCTGGACGATATCTCCACTTTTTTTTTTTTTCTGTGAAATGTGATACTTTCCCTTGAACATCAAGTCCGTGGAACACACAAATTAAGTTAGTTCTGAAATACAAAGTTAGACCCTGGAAACCAATAACCGGACTATTGACTGCCCCGGCACCCTGGCTTATAAAGGTTTAATAAATGCCTTCCAGCACCCACTTAATAACACTTTATTGAGTTTTAGTAAAAAAGATAGCCATCATTTTTTTCTAACTCTGCTTTAAACTGGCAAATATAGAAATAATAAAACATACGGTATGATAATGCCACCACATTTAACTTATCTTGCATGAAAAGGTCATCTTCTGAAAATATTTGCTGGATTCAAATGAAGTCTCTAGATAGATAGAAGATGGATATTTCAAAATTCATTATACAAAAAAAACCAAAGAGTACCATTTCTCACATAAAGACAAATCACGATCTTAGTTCAACTGTGCTCCCATATATATTTTATAAATTGCAATAATTCTTTGAACATCCCACTAGATAATGGTTTGGAAAATGCACTTTAAAATAAGTATTTTTACATTGGGAATGATGTCATACTACTGAAAAATATCAATGCTATGCCTTTTAGAAGCTGAATCCATTCTTTTATTTCTGCTGTTCTTAAAAGTAGTGTTGTTCAATAGAACCTATGTCTGAGCTGTCTGATATAGTAACCACAAACCATGCAAGGCTCTTGAACAACTAATATGCAGCTAGTGCATAGAAGGGACTGGATTTTTAGTTTAATTTAATTTAATTTATTAAATTTGATCAACCCCATGTGGCTAGTGGCCACCGTATTGGCCACTGCAGGTCAAATCCTTACACCTGCATCAACTTAATCTCAGACCTCATTGGAAACACAGATTCTATGCACTTCACCCTGCAAAAATCGAGGCAGGGTTTGTATTTTAATAAGGTCCATAGATGATGCATATGTATGTTATAGTTAGAGAAGCACTAGCCTAGAAATTGTAGAAAAAGCAAATTGTCAGTGTTCCCATTTATGTCAGAAAAGAACTAGTCAAAACTTGAATGTTGTGCATAAAATCACAAGCAAATAAAAGGCTGTAAACATTCTTTAAAAATGTCTCTATGGGTTTCAACATTTGCTGCAAATGTTTTAGGTACATACAGGATTTTTTCCAGAATTTTATGTACCTTTTGGACTTTCTTTCTTTTGATCTCGTTGGTCATAACTTTGAAAGTTACTTGCATCCCATCTCAACCACAGCACTTTTGAGCATAAGGTGGTCTTTTACTAAAAAATATTTGGAGAAATCTTTTAAGACTGCAATGAGACAGTGTAACTTTTCTTTGAGGTAAGACCCTAAATGCCAATGCTGTTAGAGATTTAAGAATGCATGGTCACATTTGCTCTAACTATTGTGATAATTGTGCTTTGCTTTTAAACCCAAACATTTATGTTGTCTGAAATGATCCTGTTTAAAGCAAACCTAAGTTTTAATTGGCAACATTACTGGCTTAGGCAGACACACATATGAATGTGTCCCACACTAACCGTGGAACGAGACATCTACCCCTTTTAATCTTTGTGCTGGGCGGGAAGGACTTAGTAGTTCAATAACCATCTCAGCTCACATGGCCTCTTTTAAAGAAAAAGTAAAATACATATGAAAACATAGTATCCAATGTCAATATATAAAACAGGTACTGTATATTCTTCAACACATAGATTTTAATACGCACACACTCTTTGCTTGGGTCTAGAATAAGGGTGAAGGAAATGTTTCTATAAAGGGTCTAAAGAAGTAAGTGTTTTAGGCTCTGAGGACTACAATGTCTCTATTGTTACTGCTCAATACCACTATTTTGAATCTCATGCAAACACAGGCAACAGGTAAAAAATTGAGCAAGGTTGCGTTCCATTTGAACATCATTTACAAAACCAGGTGTCAGGCTGGACTTGGCCCCAGGCAATCATTTGCTATTGATCCCTTGTTTTAAGGGTATGTATTAATGTATATATTTCTCCTTTTTTTAAATAGCACTCATTTTCCTCAAACTCCAGCATGGAAACGGCATGTTTCCTGCCCTTTGTTGATCATGGCTACTTTGCTTACAAGAAAGCTGTTAGAGATCAAACAACTCCTGAAGGACGCCAACGTCTTCTTCCAGGTCTTCAAGGACAATGGAACAGTCAACTTCATTGCAGTGGATCTTGCTATAATTATCTGGGCATCTATCTGCTGGGATACTGCCAAAGCATTGCCAGTTGGTACTTGGCCAGCAACAACCCTGCATTCTTCAAGCTTAGGACAGTGGTGACAGAGACAAAGAGAGAGAAAGAGAGAGAATTAATCCTGTCTTTTATTCTTGGTAATCTCATGCTTTGACATCTGAGGCTCTGCAACCCTAAAGGAACTGCCGCCTCCCAAGGCTATCCAATTCCTGGAGAGAGTTAACAACTGTCCACAAGCAGATTTTCCTCTTTTTTGTTGTTGTTGTTATTTTTATTATTTTAATTAATTATAATAAATTATTTAATGTATTTAATTTACTATAAATACTCATTTAATAATAAATTGAATATAAATAATTATTTCTTTATTTATTTTATATCCTTTATTTTTCAGAATATTATGGGGGTACAAACGTCTTGGTTACATAAATTGTTTTTGTACCATTTGTGTCAAAGTTGTAAGAGTGTCCATATCCTAGATAGTGTGCATCGTACCCGTTAGATGTGAAGTTACCCATCCCTTCCTTCCCCCTCCCACCTGCTTGATTTCCAATGAGTTTTATTTCCATATGTGCACATAAGTATTGATCAGTTAGTACCAATTTGATGGTGAGTCCATGTGGTGCTTGTTTTTCCACTCTTGTGATACTTCACTTAGTAGAATGGGCTCCAGCTCCATCCAGCATAATACAAGAGGTGCTAGATCACCATTGTTTTTATAGCTAAGTAGAACTCTATGGTGTACATATACCACATTTTATTAATTCATTCATGGATTGATGGACACTTGGGTTGTTTCCATCAGACTTTTCAAGCAGAAACCAACTAGTTAAAAGCCTACACCTCCAACCACCTCCTAGATGGGACTCTCACAGTCTGGGCCACTATATACCTGCCCTAAGCACCCTAAAACCAGGTACCAGACCTAGTGACAGCCCCTGTACCCCAGAGCCTGCCGAAATTCTTCAAATTAGCCATACCCAAGCCTGATTACTTTGCCTCACCCATTCCTTCCATAGAAACCATGGTAAAGGCTCTTGTCTGAAATACTGTCATCTCCCTCTCCCTCCTGGTGGGCCTGCACATCCTGTGTGCTTTGTCATTTGTGTTACTGTCTTCAGCCCTAAGCTGTAATATTGTGCATTTGATGCTGAATGGACAGAAACGAGTTTCCGTTAGGATTTTAAAAGCTCATCAGTTTGGCCCAGGAATGATATTTACACCTGTTGAGAATTCGAAAAGACTGTGTTCAATAAGTCAGAAGTTTTAACTGTACCCGTCTGCACTTATGAAGATGGTAAGTTTAGACCTCAGCCCTGTATATAACACACAATCGATTAGGACTCGACTAGGATCGGTAGGTGCATGTGCTAATTTAAAGGATGCAAACAACTGTAAAGAAAGAAAGAGATCCAAAATCTGGATATTTTCTTTGAAGACCTGAGAAAACGTGCACAAGGCATGTACCCGCAAATCTTTAGCAAGGAATGTCCCGTAACTGCAAATATAGGGCAGCTTGCAAAGAGCTCATGATTTGGGGAACGTTTTCCCCCGTTTTTCCAAAGCTTCAAGTCCGAGAAACTGGACACTTCTCTCTATACATCCCAGGGCTTTTTGTATGCTTGTTTGTATAAGTCACACGACTCAGGCAATGAAAGCTTCAGAGTCACAACAGTGGTGGCCAGCCAAGCGTCTCCTCACCACATCGCCAGGGACGTAATCTTATCTCTGAGGACAGTCCACTAACCTGCATTTCACGTTTCTAAGCTTTCCAATTCAGCAACCCCTCCAATAGCAGCAGAGCCGATAGCCACGGGAGGGTGAATCGATTCTGATAAAATAAAAACTCTCGCACTGTTCGAGCTCTTATCTGCCTCTTCACGACAGCTTCTAAATTTGTGCACATTTTCAGTAAAAGGCATTCTGTGTCCAGTTCTGCGAGAAAAGACAAGATGCAGCAAAGAGAGAGAGAGAGGGAAGTGCTGGAAGGCTGATGACCCAAATCTTCATGTAGAAATCGAAGTTGAATTGGATGTGAAATAAAAAGAGCGACGTGTAGGACACTGATCTCAAGCGAGTCAAAGGATGAAATGGCAAGTCTCCTAATTCTAAGTTCTATTGATATTTGTAATAATTGTTTCTTTTAATGGTAGATAGATCATTTTCTGTTCTGAATATCTTTGAGCAGGAAATGAGAAGACGGATTTATGCAATGAAGTTGAGAAAGGCATACAAGAATAGCCAATGTTAGAGCAGAAAAAAAGAGAGTTCTTTTTTTAAACTGAAATCAGTACTTTAGTAGGAAAAATAGATCTGGGATCTGGAATTAGACCTATTTACCTTTGTTTTTGCTAACCCATTCAGAATACGGAGATCAACACTGGCATCGGGCTAGTCTAGCCACTGTGGGGCCTTCGGAAAACTCAGAGGAGTTTTCAAACGAGCTTACAGGGAACAAAATACCAAAGTGAAATTCACACTTTAAGATTTCTTTGGTGTCATCATGTCATCGTCTGAATTTTACGGAATGGAATTTTATATTCCAATGCAGTTTGTCTATTTTAACAAAACTGTGGATAACGTGGCAGATGTTTGGCAGTGTGTAAATACTACTGTTCAAGCATCATCCCAACTGAAGGCAGTCGCTCCAACATTCAAATCAAAGAGCGTCGAACAAAGAAGATCCAGGCAGAAATGAATGCTCACATCTTTTGAGAATCAGTATGTGTTCCTCTGGGTTTAGTTTTTTACAATATTAAATAAGTCTTTGAATTTGCAGGGTATAAAATACAAAAAAAGGTAGCTTCCAAGAAAAAGTGCAAGCAAATTCCAAAGGCGATGAATATTCTCTGCCTGCAAAGGAAATAAAATAGATCTTTTTGTTCATGACAAGGAAATGAAAAATAAATAAATGAAACAAGAAGGTCCATTATCCATAAATGGCTTGTGAGTCATTTGATAGCTTGGGAGGTTTAATTTTATATGATAATAATGTTATATTATAAACTGAAATTCTATGTATTTTGAGTCTTGATAATGAGGTACTACCTGGTATCTACACAAATAGGGGGTCCCAGACAATAAACATGCTATTTTAATTTCATGGAGAAGTAATTATTCCTCTTTAAGTTGGTCTCTGGATTGGGAACAAGGCAAAGCACATCTTCACGCCTGTTTTGCACAAAGATCTGGGCATTGCATAGCATAGGCTTTGTTTTTTCTTCCACAAGGACTCAAATACTTTATGTTGGCCTGTGAATGTTGATGATGACAAACGGAGAGCCAAGAGATTTTTACAATATTTTAATTTTAAAAAATAGATTGCACTTGAAGTCTAGAGAAGTACCTTTTGCCTGGACACATATAATTCCTTGAATTCTTATGAGATGTGGACCCTCAGGGTATTTTAGGGTACATCGAGTATATTAATAAGTAAATGAGAGAGATAAAGAAGGAGGGAAGAAATAGGAGAAGGAAGAGGAAGAAGAGAAGTAGGAAGCAAGGAGGGAAGGAAAGAAGGAAGGAAGGAAGGAAGGAAGGAAGGAAGGAAGGAAGGAAGAAAGGAAGGAAAAAAGGA
This sequence comes from Cheirogaleus medius, assembly GCA_008086735.1. Taxonomy (NCBI): domain Eukaryota; kingdom Metazoa; phylum Chordata; class Mammalia; order Primates; family Cheirogaleidae; genus Cheirogaleus; species Cheirogaleus medius. The sequence goes on along the minus strand of VBSM01000631.1, from coordinate 3,159,189 downwards.
AGAGAGGGAAGGAGGGAGGGAAGGAGGGAAGGAAGGAGGGGGAAGAGAAGGAGGGAAGGAAGGAAGGAAAAAAGGAAGGAAGGAGGGAGGGAAGGAGAGAGGAAAGAAGGAGGGAGGGAAAGAGGGAGGAAAGAAAGAGGGATGAAAGAAGGGGGAAGGAAGAAGGGAGGGAAGGAAGGGAAAAGAAAGTTTGGCTGTAGTCTTTGAAAGGATAGTCCTGCTTTCTAAAGAAAAGATTAATTCATTTAGGAAAACTCAGATGCTGATAGTCTACCTCCAACTCTCTGGTACAACTTGAAATTCAAATATCTCCCTACTTCATTTAACCACTTTTCCCTTGTTTTTCCTTCCAGTTCTTATCTATCAATTTACCATCATTAAGGACGCCCTGACTGAGTTTCAAGTCCACCCACTGGACCCAGTGACACCTGGCACGGTGTTTGTAACCCCTGTAACTTTTCCCAGGGACACTGTGTGCTCTCCGGCCAGTCACAGACACCACCCGGACTTTTACAAGTTCGTTCAGTTCATACTCCAAGAACCTCTGAAATGTCTGTAACTATCCTAGTCTCATCTTTTTTTCTCGCTTCCCAAAGGAAAACCAACAAACACTGTTAAGTTTGTTCCAATTAAGTGAGCTTATAAATATAGAAAATATCAATTTTTAAAGGTGCAGGGATTATACATCAGCCTGTCTTTCGTGGCTAAATATTCCCAAATAAGGATGTGCATTATTTTTAATATATAGCCAAGAAAAAAAAAAAACAACTTAACTACATCAGGACTAAATGAGGTATCCCAAAATTTAAACAGAAAACTTTAGAGCATCATGACTTAGGTAACAGTCATGTAGCCCATACAGAACCAATGGCACGTGGCTGTCTCCTAACCTGAAATTCATTTATTTTCATGTTATTAACCTTCACTAAATATGTGAAAAGGTTTTTTTAAATTTCATTCAATTTTTAAAATGTATTTATTTTTAATCAACAAAAATTATATATATGTATATATTTATCATGTCCAACATGCTATTTTCAAAATACTGTGGAATGGCAAAAGTTACGTAATCATTAAAAACATATGCATATTACTGCACACACAGATTATTTTTTGTGGTGAGAGCATTTAAAATCTACACTGTGATTTTAAAAAATACAATACATTATTATTAACTGTAGTCAGCATAATATGCAGTAGATCTCTTGAACTTATTCTTCCTTTATAACTGAAATTTTGTGGGTTTTGGCCAACATGGCATCCCTCCATGCGCCCAGGCCCTGGTACCCACCCTTCTACTTTCTACTTCTGTGAGGTTAACTTTTGTAGATTCCACGTATAAGTGTCATCATGCAGTACTTGTCATTCTGTGCCTGGCTTATTTCACTTCACATCATGTCCTCTGGGATCATCCATGTTGTGGCAAAAGACAGAATCCCCTTCTTGTTTAAGGCTGAGTGGTATTCCAAAGTGTATTTGTGACTAATTTCCTTTAACCATTTATTTGTTGACGGGCACCTGGGCTGAATCTGTGTCTTGGCTACGGTGAAGAGTGCTGCAGTGAACTTGGGAATGCAGGTATCTTTTCAACCCTCTGATTTCATTTCCTGCAAAGATTTAACAGTAAACATCTTAGTCAATGTTACCCTAAAAGCAAACCATGAGTTAAGAACCTGGGTACAGGTATTTGAACTGGGAGCACACCCAAAGAGCAAGACAAACAATGGCAGATGTGAAGAGAGAAAATGCCAGCAAGCCGACAGATTACACAGGTGAGTAGTATAAGCAGACCTGATATTACCGCCACGTTTTGAGATATATATATATATAATTTTCTTCCCAGAAATGCCCACCTAAGACCTAGGAGAGTGGACCATTTATTCCCTAGGTCTGTTCGCAACTGGATGAGAGTTCTCCATGGGGACCTAAAGGCCACATCAGTTTAAGGTCTGAGCATGCACCAAAGAAATCCCTAAAGGCGTAGGAGAACGCCCTCCGCTAAACACAGTAGCATCTTGCACTTCTTGAGACAGGACCCAAATGAAGGTGAGCTTGAAACACAAGCTGCAGCTGCAATCATAGTTAGAGACATGACGTGGACACAGGAAGCAGCTGCTGTAGTCTACCCTTTCGTAGTGTTTACATTTAGCAGTGCCCGACCCTGCAGCAAAGTTTCAAAAGGATAGTCAACCATCATTGCTATAAAACAATAAATGCCAGGAGCCAGACAGATACAGTCTACCTAGTGTTACAACTGGTCCTGTGGCTATAACTTATAGCCATCATCTTCTTCCTCCACTATCTACTCCCGGCCAGTTCTTTAACTGAGGTCACCTATTGTCATCCTTAAATTTCTCACACCTTCACTGCCTGGCCTTTTTGGGGCCATATGCCAGGAAATCCCCCAAGTTTAAGACAGAGTCCTCCATGCCCTCATTTGGCTGCAGCATCCTTAACTCTCTGGATGAACTTCCATCTCTACAATAACTCATTTATTTGTGTCTGGTCCACTGTCATGAACAGCCTAAGGGAACCAGTGATGAACATAGACTCAGGTTCAGAGCAACCCTCGCCGTAACCTAGTATCTGGGAATCAGGACCGGTAATGTAGCAGAACCTGTGGTTGCAGGCAGGTGAGTTCCACCTTCGCTGATGATGCTACCGTGGACCCATTTTGTCTTCACGATGATGCCACGTGCTTCTGAGTGATGTGGGACCTGCTAAGACAATTGGATCTTGCCAGTCATGGATGAGAAGTTGTCCCAAGGGACAGCGACTCTCTCCCCCACTTCACAACTGTTTTCAAAGACCAAAGGAGCCCACCAGGCGTGGAAGAAGGACGAGGTGAAGAATGCAGGAAAGTTGGTTGGGGACAAGTATGGGTCCGCTTGGAGCCATCCACTTTGGCTGAAGCCCACATCGGTGGTGGACTTAGGAAATGTGGAGTTGACAGAGATATCTGCTCCAGGGAAGGCATCAACCCTGAGGAATTAATGCAAATTCCATCTTAAATACAACTATGCAAATTCCATCTTAAATACAACTCAAGAAGAAAACGGAAATGTTCCCCAAATGACTGTACTATGCAAAGACCTACATGGCAGGTGTTTTCAGATTCCCCCTGTGCTTTATTTTCTGATGTCTGCACTTGTTGGCACCTCACTGACTCCCCTGGGGAAGCTACACCTCCTAGAGTTAGCCAATTCGCAGAGATGGTAAAAGATCCAATGGCGAGTGTGTCTTTCATGTGCAAACCAAGCAACCCAGAGGCCATCCTAACCCTAACCAACTCCTTTATTTATTAGGTTGTCACTTTCCAGGCCACTATTCCACTCTCCTCACCACCCCCCAGAGCCATGTGTCAGGCATCTGTATACAACCTCTACACCCTAGAGCCTGCTGAAATTATTCAACCAGCAGACCCTGAGCCATTTATTCATGCAGAAACCACTATAAAGACGTTTGAAATTCTGTGCCATGTTTTTCTCATGCTTTGTTTCCTGAGCAACCCATGTAGACCCCAAGGGGTTAGGGTTAGGGTTAGGGTAGCATACCCTCTCCTCTTGGGAATTCTGAGTAACAAATTATCTTTCAATAGCAGTCAACTCCTGATCTGTTGGCCTTTCCACACCTGAATAACAATAAAACCTACATTTAAAAAATAGCCTTTGATCGCAGGAAACTTCAATATCGATAATATATGGAAGAAACCACACAAATAATGTCAAATCAGTCATGCAACATATTAGAAATGCAAAGTGATTTTCCTGCCAACATCATAGATGTTCTCTTAGGTTTGAGGGATGTGTCTCAATATCAAATGTGGTAACAGCTTAAAAGATTTCATGGCAATGGAAACATGTGACTGCTGTTTTCCGTATTCCGGGAATTAATTCACAGTTTCCGAAGTCTCGTCCAAGTGTGTACCACCAGGAATGATGTCGAAGCTAATGTTGTTGAAAAGGTTAAGGCAGTCATTAAAAAGTGAAATGCAGAAATAGTTGGGATAGTTTATAGGTAATAGAAATTAATTTCTCCAAGTAAAATGTGTGTGATCCAGCCAGAGAATTTCATTTAGATATCTCCAGTCTATGGCGATTGAAATCACAATGATTTAGTGGGCACGTGGCAAGCTAAGGGGATTTTATTTAAAGGTGTGTGCATGTGTCAAGTGGAGAAAAGTGTATACTTCCAAAAGTGGGTGGGCTTCACTTTTTTCCCCCAGTATTATGTTGCATTGTGGTTTGTGGCCTCAACACCCTCTTCCAGTGACTTTCTTTAAATATAATCACTATCAATCTATAAGAACTCTCTAATACATATATTGTGAAATACTTCATAAAGATATGTTCTTAAATATAACAGTTCACAGAACCTGAATTACTCTCAAGCAGAACTTTTCCTTTGCTGAGAATTCAAATACAGTTCTTGAATGTGCGATCGAAATAGCTGAAACAGGATATTGATATGAACCAAGTCTGGTAATAATAAAATGCAACAGTATTCAGAAAATTACCCAAGGCTGGGCGTGGTGGCTCACGCCTGTAATCCTAGCACACTGGGAGGTCGAGGCAGGAGGATCACGTGTGCTCAGGAGTTTGAGACCAGCCTGAGCAACATAGACCCCATCTCTACTAAAAATAGAAAAATTAGTTGGGCATTACGGTGCACATGTGTAGTCCCAACTACTCAGGACACTGAGGCAGGAGGATCTCTTGAGCCCAGGAGTTTGAGGTTGCTGTGAGCTATGATGATGCCACTGCACTCCAGCTGGGGTGACAGAGTGAGAGAAAGAAAGAAAGAAAGAAAGAAAGAAAGAAAGAAAGAAAGAAAGAAAGAAAGAAAGAAAGAAAGAAAAGAAAAGAAGAAGAAGAAGAAAAAAGAAAGAAAGAAAGAAAGAAAGAAAGAAAGAGAAAGGAAGGAAGAAAGAAAGAGAGAGAGAGAAAGGAAGGAAGGAAGGAAGGAAGAAAGAAAAAGAAAGAAAGAAAGAAAGAAAGAAAGAAAGAAAGAAAGAAAGAGAAAGAAAGAAGGGAAATTACTGAAAATATCAGTTGAACCCTTGAATACCCTAATACTGTACAAGTCTAACAATGCTCCAACAAGAAGAAAATCAATTGCCACTAGCCACTAGCCACAATTCATCCAGGATGATAAAATAGCACATTGTCGATCAAATATGTGATACTTATTGTACGGATGATAAATTTACAATTTTCATGGCCAAATTGGCAATAAGACTGCAGAATAACTCTTATTTGATGTGACAGTTGCTACCTGGTAAATAAAGAATTGATTAGCCCAGTAGAAGCTGATGTGTTACCTTGGGCAATTAATTCAGGTTCTCCAAGCCTCAGGTGTTTCATCTGTAAAATGTGGGTAATAATCTCTAACTCATGGTGCTTTGCAGATAATTTACATAAAGAAGCTACAGAGACCCCACCCAAAGTAGGTGTTTGAAAGCATTCATTCCCCAATCCTTCCCTTCCTCCCTCAAAAGGAACATGGTGACATGTTGTTTGTAAGTCGGGGTTATTGAGGTATCATTTACATACAGTAGAATTCATTCACGTTGGGTGAACAGTTGTACAAGTTTTGGCACACGTTCTCAGCCATGTATTAGTAACTACTACCACAATAGATACAGTACAC
>VBSM01000631.1:3124025-3146808 GCA_008086735.1 Cheirogaleus medius | reverse complement strand
AAAAAAAAAAAAAAACAATCTAATGAACTTACTTACACTATTGTAAAAGGGGGTGGTGCTTTCTCCTCTTGGCAGACAGAGAAAAAAATAGAAAAATAAAAAATATATATATAAAAAGGGGGCATCTATATACAGTGGCTTAGCGTAGAAGGCAGAACCGGAGAGGCACCTACAGCGTTAACAGGATTGGAAACATCAGGAAGGCAAAGTACATTAAATCCATTCTAAATAGGAAAGAACGCTTAGTGAAAAGGGTTGGAAGGAAGAAAGGCCGTGCTTGGAAAGAATAGGAGGAGGACATTAGCCAGATTGAACAGAATTTCCGAGGATGTTCTTGAGCCGTTTGAATGGCAGAATAGAGATCATTTCTGGAATCGATACCTCTGGGAAGCAGGCTTTGAATGGAGTTTATGGAAGAGCCTGTGGAAGTTATTAAAAAAGCTGAAAGAGCTACTGGAAGGTGGATTCAGCCATCCAAATCTCAGGCAACAGAATTCTGCTCTGAAACAAGGAAGGAGGAGGAAAATTCTGCGATATTTTACGAAATGCACGTGGACTTCAATTGAATGTCGGATATAGGGGACTTGGATACAAGGAATAGAAAAAAATAGGTATTTATCATCAAGGTTTTCTTTGATTATTTCGTTCTCTTTCAAATGGCTCAGATAGGCCAATGCCGTTGACAGAAATGGCATTTCCGCAATCATGAGAAAACATTTAGAGAAGAGGGTCCTATAATTTTCAGGTAACGGTACATCATTCAAGGAAAACTGTCTTGGAATCAATTTAAAATGTTGCAGAGTTAGGCCAGGATTGATGGTAGGAGAAATAAAAAAATAATACTAATAATAAAGAAAAAAATAATAAAATAAAGTATTATAGAGAAAGTAGAAATAAAAGCATAAGTTTAAGGACCTATGATAGAAACATTAGTTGCAGCTTTGAGCATTGACCAACAAGGAGGATTGAGTGCATATGGAGATTCAAGACAGGGGGAGACACACATCTTAAAATGGGGCTTCGTAAAACATAAAGAAAAAGCAGGAGGTACAAACGCAATCCACACTGAGGAAGTCATGGAATGTCAGGAAAGATGATCGATCCTATCAAAAGTCGAAGAGAAAGAAGAGCAGAAAGAGGTCAGAAAATTGGGCCAAAGGAAGTAGTCATAGTTGGAGTCTATGAATGCATTCTTTGGGAAGTGGTGGAAAAGATTTTAGGCCGCAATGCTTCCAAAAGAAGAAATTCATAATAAGGACATGAAATTATCCAAGGTGGAGAGGGACTTGGGTAGGTTGGTTCGGGATGCAAGACAGCATCTTCCCAGAGGGCAATGTGGTAATTCCTGGACCCCAGATGAAGAACAGAAAGGAAAACACAGTGGCAGATTATTTATGGAGACCCCGCTGGGTTGAAGAGGACAAAAAGTGCACCTTAGGCTGGCTTTAAAAGGGAGAACATTTCCTTTTGCTTTTTCTGCCTCTCCTGTGTGGTGTTATGAATTCCTGCTGATGCAATGCCACTTGCTCTTTGTGTAACCCTGCGAATTGCCTGTTTAGTGGAAATAGATGAATCATCTTTGACCATAAAACAGAGGTTGGCTTTTCAAGGACTTTAAATCATGATCTGCAAAGTATCAGTTAATCTCTCTCTCTCTCTCTGTCTCTCTTTTAAGTTCATTTTCAGTTTTTTTTGAAAGATTAATATGGGAATGGCTTTCTTAAAAACAAAGACCCTGTAACACTGGTAATAACAGGGTTTCATTCCCCGACTGTTTAAAAATGCACTCACGTTCCAACAAGCTATTCTTTTTCTAATATTCTTTTTTGTTGTTGTTGTGACAGTCTCTTGGCCATTTTTCTACTTATTGGTACTTCCATCAGAAAGAAAGAAAAGAAGATGAAAGTACAACAATCTCCATGTGAGACACTGAATCTTCTATTAGGTGCATCACCACCTTGATCTGTCTAGACAACTCCCAAACTTCTGGAGGTGTTATCTGTCAGACACACAGAACTTGTGCCCCCCAAAACAGCAGAGGATTCTAACACACATGTCCCACCCTGCTGACTTTATCAGTTTGATGATTTCATTCTTCCCTTCACTCCCAAAGAGGCTGCAAGACAATGATCCCGGGTGGGTTAGAAATCACTCTAGTAGAAGCAATGATTTGCCCACATGAAAATCACCTTGAGGAAAAGGTGAGCAGAGAGACTGACTTCAAATGACATTGACTTTGAACTCAAATCAACTTGTGGTCATATTTCTTGCTTTGGGGCTTATACTATCCAAAAGTTCTAGGAGGAACAATTCACGTAAACCAGGAGGCATTAATTGTTCCCCACTTTGGAAAACTTGTGCTTATTTTATAGCTGTTGCATTTCCTGAGTTAAATTATGAAAGAACCTTACATATGCCACTGCTTGTACTCCTAGGATTTTCACAGTGCAAAGCAAATGGGTTCATCTAGTGTGCCTGACTCAAATATGTTCATGACCCAAAGTTGCATGTAAAATCTTAGAGCAGTTAGTAAATGGAGGAAGCTAAACTTTAAGAAGTCTTGCTATGAATAAGAGTTAAAGTGGGAGTTTTACTTTCAATTTATTATGTTTTACAAGATATATATTTTTTTGTTGTTAAATAACAAGGCAAAATTGGACTAAAATTCCAGAAACCACGTAATTTCCTTAGGGCAGTACCTTCGTCTCCAGTAATACTTCTAACGCACATTTATGGAAAGTGGTTTGGCTTTGAGACATTTTCCATTAAGGCTAATATGGGTAAATCACTCTTTTGCAGTACAAAGTATTTAATACGGATATTGGGAAACAGTTGAAGGTCACTATCATACCAGAAATCCATCTTATAAGTGGTGAAATTTAACACTGGACTTATCAGCAAAGAAAGCTGAGATACCATTCTTAGCAGCGGCACCAAAAATGTCAGTTGGCTCAAGGTGGGGAGATGTGTTCATGAAATGAATCGTTTCTATTTCAGATTCAACAAAAAATGCCATCTTGACAATACCTGGGAGTTATTCTAATTGGCATCCAATTGGAATACATGTCTATCTAAGTCAAATATAGAGTATTTAAATGTAGTAGAAGAAAGAAAAAATGTAGTTTATGAAAACTAAGGTTGTAAAATTGGAGCAATACTCAGCACAGATTAGAACTGATTGTTTTAAATTATTAAATAGAGTTCTGGTGGCAGGACAACTTTAGACTCTAAATAATGTTTTCAGCTAAATATCCCCACCTCTCTTAAGTTATGGGAGCAATGAGGCTGAGTTTATATTGCAAAACTATATGTAAATTGCACTCTATAGTCTGCTGGCTGAAATCCATGCAATTTCCTCACCCTAGTTTTGGATTTACTTGCAGTATGCCCTACGACTAAGTGGGCATGAAATTTTAAACAGTAACATTTCAGACTGTTGCAGCCCAGTGGTGAGACCATAAAAAACCACACTGAGTCATTTGTTTGTTTATTTTGTGGCAGAAACTATGCTACACAGTTAATCCTTCCAGAGGGTGGAGAATGCCCTGAGGAAGAATTCTAACTACAGTTAGTATTTTTCCAGGCGAAAATCAAAGTACAACAGTAGCAACAAGAACAAAAAAACACATAAGCACAGCAAGAATGAGAAAGGAGTTAATGAAGATTCAAAATCCAGAAGGAGAAAAATGAGCATGAAAGTTAGTGGAAATTCCTAGGATTGTTCCTTTGTAAAGAAAACATGTGACAGAAAAACTGTTTTATATGATAAGCATCAAATAAAACAGGGGAAACCCAAAATGCATAAAACAAGAAATGATCACAGGAAATCATAGCTAGGGTAAGAGATTAAAGAATCAAAACCAACTACTTTGATCAATCCCATGCAAATGCATTTGAAAACTTAGATGAAATGGATAATTTTCCAGGTCTACATATATTTTTCCAGAAAAAAAAGAAACTCCAAGGAGAGTAATTATATAATCCCAAAGCGACCCAACATCATTCTCTGCCTCAAACACTCTCCCCCTCGAAAGACACTCGTTCCAAATGATTTCACGGTTTTTTCTCTGAAAACAAGATTACTTCCCTTATATTTAAACTGATTTAGAAAAGGAAAAATAGTTCCACACTTTTCTTATAAAGCTGGCAAAACATTGATTTAAAAAATCCAAAAAGCATAGCACAAAAACAACTAATGGATGTGAATATTTTCAGAAGGTAGCAGATAGAATCTATCCAGTTGCTGCTTAAAGAAAAATTCATTGCGATGACTCAAGATTTATTTCAAGAATAAATGTAAATCTTAATATCAGGACATTTATTAGTGATAGTAATATAACCACAGTAAGCATAAGTCATCACCATGAGGGATGAAATTCATTCAGTAAGTCAACTCTCATTCTTTTTGAAATAGATGCTTATTTTCTTTATATATATGATGTTTATATATTCATGATGTTAAGATATATATCATGTTTGTATGTTATGTAAACATATGTAGCTTTATATGTATATATAATGCAAATTATATGTGTAATGCAAAGATATAAACAATGACACTATATAGAGATATATCAATCAAAAGGTACCTGTCATAACTAATGGCATATCAATAAGAGTATTCTACTCTATTAGCTTTTTTCTGTAGATACTGTTAATACTAAACAGGTAAGGAAGGGAAAGGTATACTTATTGGAAGGAAGGATGCCATTTTTATTATTACTTGCAGATTTTTCATTATGTGAGTAGAGAGTCCAAGGATATCAACAAAAAATAACAGCTAATAATAAGGTAAGTTAAAAGAATATATAAAACAGATTTTCTGTGCATTGAAAAAAAACCTGTGGGAAGATTTAATAGAGACAGAATTCATAGTAACAATAAGACAGTATAAATTTCACCAGAACTACCAACACATTTGAACCCACTCCAAAGTATTTTTGAGGTCATTGCCTTAATAGCAAAACCTGACAAAGAAAATAAAAAAGAAAGAAAATAGAGTGCAAATTTTCAAGAATCTTTCTCATCAGTGTGACATTTATAAAATTATATATGTAGTGATACATAAAAATCATAATATGCCATATATCCAAGTGATATAAAAAGGGAAAATATATCACAAATATGCCTTCTTGAAGTGGGATTGATTTCTGGAATACAAAGATAGGAGGGTAGTTTAAAGTTGTAAATCACTTGCTGCAAATTTCTGTATTAAAAGAGAAAAGAACATATACATGTGGCATCACAATAAATGTAGAAAATATATTTTAAAATGCAGTTTAATTTATAAAGTAGGTTAGCAACATGAAATAGGAGGAAGCATACTTAAATATATGAAGGATTTCTGCCTGCAAAAAGAAAAAACAACAACAACAAAAGAAAATAAAGAAAAAACAAAAAAGTACAGGAAAGAGCCTAATAAATGCTGAAAAAAAGTGTCCTGACATCAAGAATGAGGTGAGGATACCTGGTATAAGCACATCTTTACATGATGTACTGGAAGTACTTGTGCAGCATTATTAGAAAAGTTAAAAAAAGTGAAAGTAAAATGATTGGAAAATAATAATTAAGCTTGTCATAAAGGATCGTGCAAGTTTAAAATCAGATAGAATCTACAACTTAGGTATGAAAATTAGCAGATTTAGCAGTTAATGAAATTAAGAACACCAAAAATACTCCATTTTTATATGCTAGTAAAATCAAGTATAATTTACCTTTATAATGAGGAATCCAATGGCATAAATTATGTCACATTCACAGGAGCAAGTGTAAACAAAGTTGTGCAAAAATCCATCTACAGTGCAAGTTAAACGACACATCACTCAATGGTAGGGTATACTATGTTCATAGACTGGAATACTGTCTACTGTAAAGATGTGAGTTCTTTCAAAATTGATGAATAGAGACAATGTAATGTGTGTAACTGTGTGTGTGTGTGTGTGTGTTCATTATCAGTACATTTTCCTAAAATTCCTGGTTAATACTGGTCATTTAAACCAGCCACATTCAGACATAAATATCATTCAGGCACATTTGAATCAACCTATGTATGCCACTCAATTTTTGCCAAGGAGTTTTGCCATTTTCAGAAAAGAATACACTTGAGAAAATGTGATTTCTGTACGGCTATTGTTTCTTAGTGTGACACAGAACTTTAGAAATATTGACAAGCAAATTGTGAGGCACAACACAAGCACATATTTATTCAGGCTTAAAAAGGCAGAAAATTCTGACACATGCAAGAGCCTGGATGAAACTTGAGGTTATTATGTTAAATAAAATAAGCCAGTCAAAAAAGGATAAATACTCTATGATTCTACCCATATGAGAGGGTATCCAGTGTAGATAAAATTATAGAGACAGAAATTAGAATGGCTATTGTCAGGGACTGGGGAGGGAGGAATAGAGAGTCGTTTAATGAGGAAAGAGTTTCAAGTTTTGCAAGATGAAAAGAATTCTGGGGAAGGTTAAAATGGTGAATTTTATATAACGTATATTCAACCACAATTAAAAATAAAAATTTTGACACACACACAAATACACAATTATCCTGTGCCATGGCTTTTAATTGGCTCTCCTTTGCAAAGTTGATGAACATCAAATAGCTTCTCCCAGGGGAAAAATAATGCATATATATATACACATGTAAATAAGATGTTTCCTGAAGTTGTAGGGTGCTCGTTAACACACTAAGATCTACTTTATTTGATGGACTAACTCTTCATTCCTTTAATCAAATTGATGGCAATGATGCTCCAACATTCAGAAAGCTGGAAACAAATAATTAGGACATGGAAACAGTCCACTTGAGGGATGGAGTGAGCAAACACTAAGCAAAGCAACAACCATCTGAAAAGAGGAGGAAAAACCAAAATCCGTACATGCATACAAACAGGCAGGTGTGCTCTACTGAGCCACACACGTAAGATTCTTATCTAAAATGATGGAAATGAAAATAAGTAAGCGGTATTTACAGAGCTAGTACTCACTGCCTGACAAGACATAAATACAACTGACTTGTTTGGTAATTAAGGTCAGAAATAAAAGGACTATTTTATTTCTGCATTTGGGATGTTATGCAGATATTAAAATAAACTAAACAACCAAATAAGCCCAACTAATTTGTCTAGTAATCCTCCCAGAATTCACAACCACAGGATGATCTGAATTATTTACTCTATGCTCACACCTCCTAAGCTATCAATCTTCCCAACTGCTTAAGGTTACTGAAACATTTATCAAGACAGTGATGATACCAATTACAGACCCAAAAGGAGTGATTGCTTCTACAGAACAAGTTCCTATCTACCCATCCTCGATAATAAACAAAACTGTATATGAAGCCAGGATTAGCCTCTCAGGAAAAGAAATTTACTTCTAAAGAGATAAAGAGCATCTCTCCTGCAAGTGAAGGTATGAGGATAAAGCTGGGAGGACTCTGGACCAAGAGTTAAGAATCCTGTGTTCTGGAATGACCAGGAAGATGCTAGAGAAGGATTCACTGTCATCCCCTATAAACCAGCTGTATTCATTCCTGCACTGTGTTCATTGAAACATCACTGTAAAGAACAAAAGAGATAATCATGGGTATTTAAACATTAAATTTGAAAAAGGAAAGCACTTTAGTTAATGGAATGCCTGGTACTGATTTTCAAAAAAATTACATACTCACAGCACATGTTCAATTTAAGTTAGAGAGTGTTTTACTGTGTTATGATATGTTTTCTTATAGATCCTAGTTCAGGGACTTCCAGGTTCTCTCCTTCCTTCTTCCCTTCCTTCCTTCCTTCCTTTCTTCCTTCCTTTTTTCCTTCCTTCCTTCCTTCCTTCTTTCCTTCCTTCTTCCCTTCCTTCCTTTTTTCCTTTTTTCTTCCTTCCTTCCTTCTTTCCTCTTCAAAATGCATTTGAAATCTTCAATAACATATGTGCAAACTTTCAAGAATCTTTCTCATAAATGTAACTTTATAAAATTATATGTAGATAAATAAAAATCATAAAATGCCATATATTTCTGTGATATAAAAAGGGAAATTATATCACATAATATATCTTATTCAAGTGAGATTTATTTCAGCAATACAAAGACAGGAGAGTATTTAAAGTTGTAAATCATTCACTGTAAATTATTTCATTAAAAGAAAAAAGAACATAAACATGTGGCATCACAATAAATGCAGAAAATTACATTATAAAATACATTTTAATTAATAAAGTAGGTTAGCAACATGAAATAGAAGGGAGCATACTTAAACATCTGAAGGATATCTACCTGGAAAAAAAGAAAACAACAACAAAAGAAAATAAAAGAACAAACAAACAACTACAGCAAAGAACCTATGAAATGCTGAAAAAAGTCCCCATACATCAAGAATGAGGTGAGGATAGCTGGTATAGGCATGTTTTTCCACAATGTACTGGGAGTACTTGTGCAGCATAGTTTGGAAAGTAAAAACAAGTGAAAGTAACTTTAAGATGTGGAACTGTTAATTTCATAGATCAACTTGCCTGGGCTAAGGGATACCTAGATAGCTGGTAAAACATTATTTTGGGATGTGTCTATGAGAGTATTTCTGCAAAAGATTATAATTTGAACAGGTAGATTGAAGAAAGAGTATCCTTCACCAACGTGGACTAGCAGCATCCAATCTATTGAGGGCCCAAATAGAACAAAAATTTGGAGGAAGGGTGAATTTGCTCTCTCTCACTCCTTAAGCTGATGCATCCATCTTCTCCTACTCTTGTACTTCACATCTCCTGGATCTCAGGCCTTTGGCTCTGGACTGGAAGTTGCACCACCTGGTTCTCAGAGCTTCAGACTCTGACTGAATTATAATACCAGCTTTTTCTGGACTCCAGTTTGCAGACGGCAGATTGTGGGGCTTTTCGGTTGTCATCGTTGTGTGCACACATAGTTGTGCTCATTCTCATGGAAAATCTGATCTTATACGTTTATATAATTTGGTTCCAATTCACCAAAGAACACTGACTAATACACTGTACAACCTTAGTGACGCGAGGATCTTCCTAAAGTGCTGATTATGATACCAGAGATGTGAGACAGGGCTGAGCATTTTGGTTTCCAATCAGCTTTTGGGCAAGGCTTATGCTGCTGGTCCCAGGACCACACTCTGAGTAGGCAGGTGTAAGGCGTAAAGAGCTCATCTCTACTGCTTTAGTTGAGGGGGTCGCCCTGATCAGATTTGTGGCTGGAAACAGAGTCTAGCTCATTGGGGAATAGCACGGTCATTGCAAAGAAATGAGCCAGAAACCAAGGTGGGCATGTGCCTGCCCAATGGTCCTGGCAAGACCAATATGGCAGGGGAAGGGGTAGAGGTTGAAGAAAGGGAAGGTTGCCCAAGGCACTCCGGTCATTGATGCTGCAATGGAACGGCGCATCTCACACAGCACACTCAGGTGGACCAGAGACTCTGGATGCATGTTCTCCATGGTTATCCCTGGCTCCATTGATATTGGTGAATGGTAACAGAATACACTTCAATAACAACAGCAGCTTAGTGTTAAAATCCACACAACACCCTGGGTGAGACCATCTATATTACAAGCTGGGTAAAATAAGAGTTGTATTTGAAACTTTAATGGATACAGTTTCTGTAACTACACTATCATAAGTGACATATTTAATATCATATAGTTCTGAAATTCAATCTACATTTATTCCCCCTATAGGATTGTTCATTATTTTGACACCGTTGGTATAAAGAAGTCTATATTAAATCTGTCATTGTGTTTAATTTCTTTACGCTTCATGCTGCGCTCTGTAGCCAGGCATTTAATCTTTCTCCAAGTTGAAATTATTTACAGGATTGAGAGCCTTGTGTGTGAGTGTAGACCTATATAATTGTGTTTTCATGTGTGTGTTTTGTGTGAGTCTGTTTGATTTTTTTGCATTTTCCATAATTTGGTTTAGAATACAAGTGAAACTTATATTCAAGGGAATCACATGTTGTGAAATTTATATACATATTTTTTTTATTTCAACAGATTTAGAGAGTACAAGTAAAGTTTTGTTACATGGATATATTGTACAGTGGCAAAGTTTGAGCTTTTAGTGTACGCATCCCCTGTATAATGTACATTGTACCCAATAGGTCTTCTGCACAGAAAAATAATAAGAATAATAATAATAATCCACAGAGTAAATCAACCACCTACAGAATGGTAGAAAATATTTGCAAGCTATGCATCCAACAAAGGACTAACATTCAAAATTGACAATGAACTGAAACTGAGCTAGAAAAAAATAAATAACCCCATGAAAATGTGGGCAAACTACATAAGCAAACATTTTTCAAAAGAAGATATATGAATGGCCAGCAAACGTATGAAGAAAATGCTCAACATCACTAACCAAATTTTTATTTATATTTTTATTTATATTTATATAAAGTTCCCAGTAGTGATAAAAAATAATTAACCTACTGTAGTTTAACACAGCTTTTTTGTGATTGTGTAGGTGAATAGTGTATAATCTATATTTATTTAAAATGATATATAAATATCTAACATACAAAATTATGGAATTCTAAAAAGTACATTATTTTAAGCATTTATCTTACACTTGGAAAATGTGTTCTCATTGTCTCCAATGCCTCTTAGCTCAGGGAAATGAGGTGTACTTATTCTTCTCCTTCTTTGTGGTTTGTTTATTGTGTGTCCTTAAAAGGCAACAAAGAAGAACTGGATTAATTAATGCTGTAGGTAAGTGTTCCTTCCTGTTCAGCACACCAGGCGGTATCTCAGAAAAGTGTCTCTTATGGCAAAAGAGTCCCCAATTCAGATCGAACTGTGGTAACACAAAACAATGATACAGAAATTACAAAGTAAATTTAAGCTTTCCTTGTGGTACCCATGGTGTTAACACATTTACTCTGAGCCAGTAGGAATTTATTGCCATTCAAGTAAAATTATCAGAATTTGATGTGCAAGAGAAAAAAAAAGGTGGGGAATATAGTTTACTTTTCGTAGGAATAATATGCTTGCATCATGGGTAATACTCAAAGTCTGTCCTCAAAGAGATGATGAAATAATCTTTAAATATATCCTTCCACATAGGCTGCTAAGATTAATCAGCACCTAATAAACAGTATCCTACTAATGTTTACATTTGCAAAATGCCACTATTTGTTCTAAAGATATATCGAGTATACTTCGTTCTGCAATGTTGGCTGTGATGATATTACATGTTTTCATCACATGAAAGCTCTTTAATATCATACTTCACTTTAATGCATCACAAGACATATAAGCACATGAATTATCTACAGGCTTGCTTTATCAATTCCTTTAAAAGAAAATGATTATATAGTGTGCATCAACCTAATGTCTAAATGTCAGAGGAGGACACTATTTGAAATAAATTTATTTAATCAGATATACACATAACAAAGTATGATTTTTAAATGTCAGCACAGCAGAAATCTTAGTGTAAACACTTATAAGCAAGTAATAGATATGTTTCTCTTATTGCCATATATATTTATTCGATAAAATATGATGTGCCCTCAATTCACAAATGGTAAATGCACGTAAAACAACTCTAGAAACTAAATATTGCAACTGGTTTAAACTGATTTAGGCCACTGTTGTAGAATTCCATTAAAGAGAGATTAAGGGATTTTTCCCTGTAAGATGTAAAATAAGAAATGAAAGTCTGAATGATTTCAGGGGAAAAAAATTAAACCTCCATACAAAGACATGACTCTGAACAGCATATGAATGGAATATATCAGTTTAGAGCTTTTCAAATAGCATAAATAGCTCAGGAAGGAAAGATGAATTTAGTCTTTTACTGAGAAGTGATAAAAATCTAGCAGGGAAAAAGTTCTTGCATGGTTTCCATAGACTCAGTCCTATCATTCATCTGCCAGAGATAGTTTCACTAAAATAATTAAAAACAAAACAGGAGGAAGGTGCCTAAGGGACTTTCTTTCTTTATGGCTGTGCATTTAAAGTGAGAATTTCCAATTTAAAAGTACAATCAGCCAAAGCCTTGTCAGTTCAGATAATTTTTGATTTTTGCCCTAAGTTTTAGGGGGAAAAAAGTCAAGAGGAATAAAAAAAAACCTCACAGTTATATTATTAACTGCATGAAATTCTTGGGAGATATGTATTTTGGATAAACTGAGTATCTCAAGTGGAAATCATTTCAAGAGGAGTAAAGAACAAAAATGAACTATACTCTTTCTTCTTCATATTTCTTTTTTTTTTCTTTTTGGTCTAACACTTGTTTTGTCTTCACAGAAATGGATATGATAGTATTAACAAAAGACAACAGAGAAAGTTGGTGATGTAGAGATGGATTTTTTCCAAAGAAGAAGTTGTAAAACTTATAATGGAAAATAGAACAACACAGTTAATTTTGAACCATTTTGCTTTGCCTAGATATCTTAGTATTCAGTAGATTCGACCTCTCAGCCTTTTGAAAATTTGGGAATTTCAAATACAGTTGTATTATTGAATTTGTTTACCAGGACTGTGGGGTTATAGGACCTTTGGCATGTTACTTTCTGAGATCTATAAGACTACTTTCTGTGAAATCACGTTTCTGAAATAAGGGTTTTATAAAATTCTTCTGATTTTGGAAAAGGGCACTGAGAAGTCAGAAAGATATGAGATTGACAGATTCTATAAATTTTGTAAGAGAGAGCCCAGGGGCTGATCCTAATAAATCATTGTCAAATAAATATGGGCAGAATCCATGCAATTGTAGCCTTAATACATGGATACACTTCCACCATGTGGACAGTTACCTAAGTCCATGTGGTTCTCAGAAACATGGACCCTAGAAATGATTATATGGTATGGCATGGGGATGCAGCTTGATTTTATTCTCTATATTTTTAGCTAATAGCCCTCTTTCCTGGCCACTTATCCTAATGAAGTGTAGAGAAAAAAAGGTTCAAGGTTTTCCGGGTTTCCCCATGTATTGACAGCTTTCTTACTAGAAAGATTAGCGTCCTAACTGCTTTTATTCCCTCTGACGCTTCCACATTTTTTCCCAACACATAAAGCGGCTACAAAACGCAACATTCTAACTCAACAGGGTTTGACATCTGCACGGTTGGGTTGTCTATTCCCACATCAGGGCCCCGCTAATCTTTTCTCTCTGTCAGTCTAACTAAAGAGTGTTCCCTCTTGTCCTTTCCCATCACCCCACTTTGGGGTTCATTGATTCTCTGCCTTGTTTTTCCGATTCTCTATTATTTTGTCTTTCGCAACTCTATGAGTTCCTTCTGAAGAGTATTTTTACTATAGATATATAAATACACACACACACACACACACACACACACACACACACACACACGAGGGATGTCCGGAAAGTGCCCAGCCATGGTTAATATAACGAATGGTTTGCACGACCTGGATGTAACCTGGATACCAAGGTGAGTGGACTGGGATGCTCGTGCGTGGACAGCGACAACGTCACTGCACTAGTCAGTGGGGCGCCAGACGCCGTTGAGTGAGCGTGTACACCGTGTGGCCATTGCATTCAAAATGACAGAGCGGGGAGAGCCACGAGCATGCATCACATTTTGCGTTAAGCTTGAACATTCCTTTGTGGAAACTATTCAGACGATTCAGACATTCTTTCAGGCACGATGCAACGAGTGCAGCACAAATGAAAGCAGGGCACAAGTGCTTCAAGGATGGTGGAGAATCTGTTGAAAGTGACCCACATTCTCGAAGGCCTGCAACGAGCAGAACTCCTGAGCGTGTTGAACGTGTACAGGTTAGGGTAAGAGACGTTGGGAGAACTGTGTGAGGTCCCACCACGGTCCCTACTTTGAAGGGGATGGAGGCGTCATGTCCTGTGTACAATGTTTCTTGTATCTTGTGTCTTCTTCAGTGAATGTCTCTATTTTTCATAATACATGGCTGGATACATTCTGGGCAGACCTCACATAAAATTCCAGGTAGACAGGCATTTTTTTTCCCCCCTTTGAATATATTGCTTCATTCCTAAGATAGTAAGTAAGGAGTGGTCAAGATTTCACACATTTTGGAGAACACAAAGCTCAGTGAAAAATATTGCTAATGAAGACATAGTTCTTAAAGTAACGTCAACAGTTAGATATGCAGGAAAGAAGAATTTTCTGAAACTTGTCCTAAGGGTCAGCTCCATGAAAATGACCTTGCAGAACGTACCTCCATGAGACAGGGATAGTGAAGGATATCTAAAAGAAACTCAGCAGGTTTTAGACATTGCAGAGAGAAACCCATTATTGATAAGGTAAAACACAAGGCACTTTCTTAGTTGCAAATGAATTAGGGGATGTACTAATCCTTTAACAAGTTACAAATAGACGTGTTTTTTTTTAAAATAAGAGACTTACATTGTTGTCCTTCCCTTATATTTTGTGTGTGTAAGGGTTTACTCAAATTACCTGTATAATAATATCAGTAATGTTCTTAAACATCTTTAATGAAATATAATTTAAAATCCTTATAATTCACCCATTTTAAATGCATATCTCAAGGACTTTTGTACATTACAGAACTATAATAATGTAATTATTATAAACTAATCCACATTAAGTACTTAAAAATAATTTTAAAAGAAAACTCCCACATTTTTTCATCAATAGATCTCTATAGAGGGCCGGGCACAGTGGCTCACGCCTGTAATCCTAGCACCCTGGGAGGCCGAGGCAGGAGGATTGCTTTAGCTCAGGAGTTCAAGACCAGCCTGAGCAAGAGTGAGACTCCATCTCTACTAAAAATAGAAAGAAATTAGCCAGACAACTAAAAATACACAGGAAAAATTCACCGAGCCTGATGGTGCATGCCTGTAGTCCCAGCTACTTGGGAGGCTGAGGCGGGAGGATCACTTGAGCCCAGGAGTCTGAGGTTGCTGTGAGCTAGGCTGATGCCACGGCACTCTAGCCCAGGCAACAGAGTGAGACTCTGTCTTAAAAAAAAAAAAAAATCTCTATAGAGTGCAGAATTCTAGGCATATTACAGCAATTATGTTAAGCTTCAACACAAATAAGGCAACTAACCAGTATGAGCATAATAATTACATATACGGAACACCTCTTTGGACACACAGCCTTCAGTTCATTTAGTGCTCAGAGCCATTCTGTAACTTAGGAATTATAGCCTGTCCTCTCTATGGTCTGGTAATAACAGCTCAGAGAAGTCAGCTTCCATGAACTGTATGCTTCTGAGTAAAAGGTTTAAAGAACCAAATTCCTTACTAATTCCAAGGTCATATAATTAAATAATTTTGGAGAAAGGGCAAAAAAAGCATACATTTCCCTTGACATCTTTGCATAGTATGACTATCACAGGGAGCTCGTCATATTTGATTTCACCTAAAACTGATGTTCGCTTTCTATTTTTTTCCATATAGACGAGTTCAAAATATTTTATCTTGCCCAAATCAGAGTTGCTATGCTTTCATAGAAAAGTGTTAAATTATTAATATTTTAAGGTCCACTCAAAAGAGTGTGTACATGAGTATTTATGATATTTCAGACTATCACCCAATTTTGCAATGCAGACTATTTCTTAACTTAATGTTCAGATATTCTATTACATAGGAGTCCCTGAATGCAACAAAAATCTATGCATGAAAAGATACGGCTCGTGTTTGTAATTTTTGCTTTCAAAATGTGTCATGCCTGAGACTGGAAAGTTTGAGAAAATATCAGTGTAAGGATTCATCTTTATTGAAATAAAGCATGCGGCGTTAGGGCGGTCATGCAAGCAAGATGCCTCGAAAATATCCAGATGGAATAAATGAAGGAACGGAAGACAGACATAACGACACTATACGGTGTTTCTCCTTTATTGAAGTTAGAAAAGGACAGTGGCTCAATGCTTGTGGTGTTTCACAGACGATAAACTTGTTCCCTCCCCAAAGGGTATAAAAATGTAACTCCGTTGTGTGCAATTTAAGCCATTCTTGGGAAAAGTCCCTCCGGACTTAGGTGAGGGCTGCAGGGTTTAGCCAAAGGGTCCAGCCAAATTGCCTCAAAGGACACTGTCAACTTCCTTACTGCAAAATGAAGCTGCTCATGGGTTCCTTTCAGACTGGGTGGGGACTGTTCTCCTAACACAACTGTAGTGATGAACCTGGTTGGTTTCCTTGCTAACAAATAGTAGAACAAAAGAAGGTATAGAGTTGACAGATCCTCATGCATTTTCATGAAACTAAAGGTCCGGGTCTGTACTGCTTCGTGCAACAAAGAGATACTCATGTTGAGTATCTGGTAAAGAGGAAAAACATCGTGGCCAGTCAGCGACTTCCTTGGAAACCTCTAGCATCATTTGCTAGGAAAATGTGATGTGGGCTTCCCAAGCAAGAAGACTTGACCTGCTATGCAATTCCCCGAAAACCCGCAAAGGAACGTGTACAGATGCTTCAGTTATCCTTGAGCCACTAACTTGCAGTCACTCCTTTCTCTGTGAGTAGAAAGCATATCTTTTTAGGGGTACAACACTTGATGGAAACCAGCTCCCACACCCTGGTGAGTGGGGACTACTTGGTAGATGAAATTGCACAGTTGTTTAGCCTTATAAACTTGAGATCTCTCATGTGTTTAAGCAGGAGGGTGGAGTGAGTGGATTTCTTCTCTAAAATTATCTGAATGTCTCATGTTATTTCCTATAGTCTAGATTCACCATGTCTACAGAAAAGAACCCAAACTCTGTAAAATAATTTAAAGAGCTTTATTTGGAGCTGAATATGTATGACAATGGCCTGGAGAGCCACATCCAAGAAGCCTTGAGCAAATATTCTCTCCATGGTTGGGTTACCGTTGGGTTTTATATATTGCAGGGAGACAGGAATTACACGTAAAGTCACAGTTTAATACATGGATTGCATACATTGATTTGGCAAGGAATTACAGGTTATAGGTAGGTTTAAAGATTCTTTGATTTGTAATTGTTAAAAGAAAGGAAGCTTTGTGTAATGGCTTGGAATGTTTTACGTTAAGATAAGGAAGTCTGTTGATCAGAGACAAGCCACCAGACATAGACTCACAAGATCTGTTGGGTAAATTGCGGATCCGCAAGTGTGGTTTAAGCTTTGTCCTGCACGGCCTTAGTCCTGTTAATGACTTACAAAGGACATCTCCAAGAAGGGATGGGGCATGATGAGGCAGGTCTGACCTCCTTTCACATGGCCAGCAACTCAGCTTTAGGGTATTTCTGGGGTCCCCTTGGCCAAAAGTGAGTCCATTCAGTCAGCTTAGGGGGCTTAAGACTTTATTTTATTTCACAGCTGCTTTGCTTGGATAAAATCAGAGATCTTAGTTGCCATAAATAAGCCGGTGTCTCTTAGTCAGAGTCTTCCTGAATATGCCTGCTTGCTTTAGCTGCAGAGAAGACGTCGATTTGGAACGTTGTACTATAGGGATAAAGCCAAAAAAGGAAGTTTGAAGGAGCCTGATTGGCCAATACCAGACCCTAACTACCCTGAACAAGGAAGTCTCCAGCAAAGACCTGGGTGAAGACGGATGAGTCACTAATCCGGATGCCTTGCAAACTGTCTGTGCTCACCTGTCTGTGATATATGATAAACCTTTATGGTCTGACTGCAAGACTGTGCTGGTCACATACAGCTGTTTACCGATGGGGTGTTTTGAAGATTTAAAAATGTTACCACTGCCTCAAAAGGACTTCCTCCGCTTGCTCCGGAGAGGACCTCTACCCTTTCTGTGGAGTAGGATCTATTTCCTGTCTCTGTCTCAGAAAAGCTTTCCTGTAGCTAGCTGTCGCACTCTTGAATTCTTTCCTGCACAAAGCTAAGAACCCACTTAGGAAGTTCAAGGTGCTTTCCTCCCTTCCGGGGGACAACCCCTTGCATCAGTTGCAAATAGTGATGATTGGTGCATGCCCTTTAAAAATCATTCAGTATCCACCCACAATATCATAATTAATTGTCACAGCTACCCTTAATTCTTATCAACACGTTCCATGCACAGATTAGCATTGAAGATTCAGTCACACAGTAAAATTAAAACTCAATGACAGGATTTTAAAATATCTTTTAAAAATGACACAAAAAAACACCCCAATTTTAAGAAATATAGCATTTTTAAAAATCACACTCATGCTCAGTATAAATGTTGATATCAAAAAATTCAAACGTACTGAAATATATTTTGAGCAGATGAAGAGACATTTTGGCTGATTTTTTTTAAAGGTCTTTTTTTTCCCTCCCCACAGAGGGTTTAAAAACACCTAGTCCTAGCTGCACGTCTGCTTCTGACACATTAAAAAGCACACAGTGACCTTCAAAGAAGCTATTTGCGGTAGTATCAGAACCGCAATATGGAGTATAAAATTAAAATGTGAGATGTGAAAATGTGGAGTAATTTATCTCCCATGGTCCATCACTCCGAGGCATTAGACCTCTTAATCACAGTTCTAAATTAGTATCTTTATGTAAGCAAGTCTGCCCATGAGGAAGGGGAAAATTAGGAACATACAAGAAATTGATTACTTCTCTCAGATAGCTCAAGTGCATTTATTAATTACATCTCATTCACAGCAGCCATTAGCTTCGTAGTGTGGAAACATTAGTGATAGTAAAAATAGTAGAAAACATAAACCTATGATCCCTGCAGGAGGTGCCTGCTGTATCCCAAATTTAAGGGTTTAGCAAGGAATGTCAGAGCCGGGTTTGTGCACAAACTCCAAATAAATTAGCAATAAACCTTGGCGCTAAACATTTCAGCCCTGTGAGCTATTTCTACCGAGGACAAAAGACAAGCAATGTTCATCGCACTTGGTCCCCAAAGTTATGACAGTGAAACTCAGCTGAGTTCAATAAGCTGAGAATTCAGTAGCTAGTAAGGCAATATGCCCTGAACTTTAAGGTATATATGAATCCCTTGGGTACATTGCTACAAAACATGCTGATTCAAAAGATCTTGGACCATGGGGAATTAGAGAGAAATAAATTCATATTCAGTTCCACTCTCTACCCAGGACATAGATGATCCCAAATATCTTATGGAAAAAGATACCAAAAATCTATATAGGTGGATGAGTTAGTTCCACTTCACAACGTCCCAATGTTTGATAATTTGCTTAGGTTTTACTGTGTGTGTTTTTATATTAGTATATCCACAGTGGCCTCCTAAGTCCTGGGTGACTTTAGGGTTGATTGCCCTTGTATTTAATATAAATCTGAGCAAATATTTTCCATTCAAGTTACCCTGTGAAATTACAGAGATTGGGTTCACTATGTGCATGGCTAAATTTAAACGCCCTTCAAAACATGACTTTCTGCAGTTTGGCGTGTGTCTCATTGAGATGGTTCTACAAACTTAATTGGATCCTTATCTAAACAAACTGACCATTTTACCAAAGCCATTTTTTTGTGATAATTGGGGAAATTTGAATGAGAGCAAAATGTTCGAAGAAATCAACACTTATGTGCACATATGGTAGTAACATTCGCCGGGTGTCAGGCAGGTGGGAGGGGGAGGAGGGGATGGGTATACTCACACCTAATGGGTGCCTTGGATGATGTCTGGGGGATGGACATGCTTGTAGCTCTGACTTGGGTGGGGCAAAGGCAATGTACGTAACCTAAACATTTGTACCAGTGTAACATGCTGAAATAAAAAAATATATATATATTAAAAATAAGGAAAGAGGAAAGAAGGAAGGAAGGAAGGAAGGAAGGAAGGAAGGAAGGAAGGAAGGAAGGAAGGAAGGAAGGACTGTGAATTTTATTAAATGTCAAGGCTGTTTCCTAGGGAATGTCACACAAATTCCTACAAACTGGAGAGCTTAAAGCCACAGAAATGTATGCCCTCACAGTTCTGGAGACCAGAGGTCTGAAACCAAGCTGTCAGCAGCGTTGGTTCCTTGTGGAAGCTCAGAGAGACAATTGGTCTTATGTCTCTTTCCCAGGTACTGACAGCTTCTGGCAATCCTTGGTGTTTGTTGGCTTGTTGCCTTGTCACTCCAATCTCTGCCTCCCTCTCCATGAGGCTTCTCCTCTGTATCTGTGTCTTCTCTTCGGTCTCTTATGAGGATATGATTCACTGGATTTGGAGTCCACCTAGATATTCCAGAATAATCTCCTCTTTAGATCCTAAATTAAAATCTGCAGACTCTTTTTCCAAATAAGGTCATAGTCATGGATTCCAAGTGGACATGTCTTTGGGGGACATGATCAAACCCACTGCACAGGTGTTGGTAGCTTTGAGTTGATTCATAAACTTTATGTCTCTAGAAGACAAGTGTTGGAAGGATAACAGGTGAGAAGGTCTGTTCTGTGCAACTGGCTGTAAAAGACTTTGAACAGAAACGAACAAAACAGAAAAAGACTTTGAACAGAAACAGACATAAACAGAAAAAAAGTTGGAAAGTATTTATTATGGGATAATGAAATTTTTCACAACTAGATGGTGGTGATAGTTGCACAACATTGTAAATGCACTCACTAAAGGTCATGGAATTGTACACTTGAAAACAGCTAATGATTAATTTTTATGTATATGAATTTTATCTAAGAAAAAAATTTACATATTCCAGTAGGTAAAACACAGTAGTGTATTTCATTTTTCCTATGAGCCTACCTCAAAGTTGTCTGCATTTATTCCATTTCTATTGCTTTTAGGGATAGAATGCAAGAGTCTCATTAACTCAGTGTTCAGGCTGCCTCACAAATACTTGTTTTCCCAACTGAGCTGCATTAAAAGAATTGTATAATCGATAGTTCATGTAAACGGCGACCTAGGAAGCTCTATCCCTTCTCCTCCTAGTGAACTGCAGAGGTCTGGGCCCACCTGAAATTTTTAATGGACAAACAATGTGATGGAAGTCATTAGAGAAAGCTTCTTTAAAAGTGGGTGTTCACGCTCCTGCAGAGCTTTCGCCAGGATTACATAACCATGAGCAAGTTTGTTCACACCTCACTGACCAGGGGCTGCAAACAGAACGTTCTTAGAACACAAAAAAATGCTAAACTCTATTGGTTTTTGCCTCCACCCTTCAGTTGGGCTGCTGGTGGATGGATAGAGGAACAGAAAACAGGAGTGAGAGGAAGCAGATATAATTGCCACTCGGGTCTTGTTACCAGGATTAAGATTTTGGTCTGTACCAGTCTTAGTTCATTTGAGCTGTTATAACAAAATACCACAGACTGGGTGGTTTATATACAACAGGCATTCATTGCTCACAGCTCTGGAGGCTGGAAGTGCAAGATCCCGGCGAAGCAGAGGCTATGTCTGGTGGGGACTCACCTCCTAGTTCATAGACGGCGTCTTCTCACTATGTCCTCACGTGGTGGAAGGGGCAAAGGAGCTCTCTGGGGTCCCTTTGATAAGGATACTGACCCATCCATGAGGCTGCACCCTCAGGACCTCATTGCCTCCCAACAGCCCCACTTCCTAACACCATCACCTTGGGGGTGAAGGTTTCACCATATACATTTTGGGGGGCACACATATTTAATCTATAGCAGTGGTCACTTTGCTTGTGTTACTTAATTATTTATCCCTCTCCTAGCACCCCCTTTTTTTTTTTTGTATGTCAAGGAAAGAGTGGTGGCTGACATGTGAGGTTTCAGGTGGGGTAGGAACAGAGTGGCCTCCAGCCTTAATGATATGGAAGTTTTGGGGACACTGAAGACAGAATGATGTCCCAGATGACAGATAAGGGTGGACGTTGGAAGGCAGAGTGCAGCACAAGGTGTTGGGACTCTTCCTGCAAGCATGAAGACGTGTTCATCACGATCAACTCTGCTTCAGGGCTCAGGGAGACTAACCTGTGTAGACTCCACCAATGGACTTCCTGGTTCTATGGTTTTTCTTGAATGCAGCCCATGAGTAGTCCTACCAAGAGGTTAGAGTAGGGGCTGAAGGGAACATGATATAAGAGTATTCATGGCCAGATGCGGTGGCTCACACCTGTAATCCTAGCACTCTGGGAGGCTGAGGCAAGAGGAACGCAAAATGTCAGGAGTTCAAGACCAGCCTGAGCAAGAGCGAGACCCTGTCTCCATTGAAAATAGAAAGAAATTAGCCAGACAACTAAAATTATATAGAAAAAATTAGCCGGGCATGGTGGTGCATGCCTGTAGTCCCAGCTACTCGGGAGGCTGAGGCAGGAGGATTGCTTGAGCCCAGGAGTTTGAGGTTGCTGTGAGCTAGGCTGATGCCACGGCACTCTGGTTTTCTTGCTATGGGGTTTCTTTTGAGGTCAGGTACTTTCGCCAGCCAAGGCAACTGGACATGAACAGAATTTTTTCCAAAGAAGACAGAATAATGGCCAAAAAACATTTGAAAAAATGCTCACCATCTCTAATCATCAGGGAAATGCAAATCAAAACTGCAATGAGATATCACTTATCTCCAGTAAGAATGGCCTTTATCAAAAAGTCCCCAAACAATAAATGTTGGCGTGGATGTGGAGAGATAGGAACACTCCTACACTGCTGGTGGGACTGCAAACTACTTCAGCCTCTGTGGAAAGCAATATGGAGATACCTTAAAGCGATACAAGTAGATCTACCATTTGATCCAGCAATCCCATTACTGGGCATCTACCCAAAAGAACAAAAGCCACTCTTTGAAAAAGACACCTGCATTCGAATGTTTATAGCAGCACAGTTCACAATTGCAAAGTTGTGGAAACAACTCAGGTGCCCATCAATACATGAGTGGATCAATAAAATGTGATATATGTATACCATGGAGTACTATTCAGCTTTAAGGAACAATGGTGATCTAGCACATCTTGTATATTCCTGGATGGAGCTGGAACCCATTCTACTAAGTGAAGTATCCCA
>VBSM01000631.1:3095775-3109559 GCA_008086735.1 Cheirogaleus medius | reverse complement strand
CCCATTTCTTGATGGGATTGTTTGATTTTTTCTTGTGAATTCTTTTAAGTTCGACAGCCCTCTGCATCTGTGGGTTTCACATGCGTGAATTCAAGGGACCATAATAAAAAATATATGTGTATATATATAAAATTAGAGATAATACAAATTATGAAACAATACAGTATAACAATTGTTTATATATGGTTTACATTGCATTAGTTGTTAGAAATAATGTAGAGATGGTTTAAAGTATGCAGGAGGATGTGCAAATATTGCATCATTTTATATGAGGGATTTGATGCCCATGGATTTTGGTATTCTTGAAGGATCAGAAAATCAATCTCCCATGGACACCAAAAGATAACTATATATATATACACACACACATATATATATATAACATATATATATATAAAACATTTATATAAAATTGGTCAGGTGCAGTGGCTCACACCTGTAATCCCAGCACTCTGGGATGCCGAGGAGGGAGGATTGCTTGAGCCCAGGAGTTTGAGACCAGCCTGAGCAAAAGTGAGACCCCGTCTCCACTAAAAATAGAAAAATTAACTGGGTGTGGTAGCCACACTTGTAGTCCCAACTACTGGGGAGACTGAGGCAGGGGGATTGCTTACGCCCAGGAGTTTGAGGTTGAAATAAGCTGTGGTGATGCCACCGCACTCTACCTGGGGTGACAGAGTGAGACTCTGTCTCAAGAAAAAAAATATATATATATTTATATAATTGAACCAAGATATAAAATATATATCTATACTATAGAACCAAGATGTAAGATATACATGTCTTATATATGAAGAGATTTGTATATGTGCGTACACATGATATAGATATCATTTCAGGCACATATATATGTACAAAGGGAGAGAGAAAACAGAGATACACACACAAATATTTATGATCCAGCAACCATTGGCCCATAGGATATTCAGACTGCTGACTCCATGTCTTTGCAGAACACTGACTAATACAAGCAGGAGGAAAGACACCTAGAGAGAGTGTCCAGGTAAGGACGGGGGAAGCAGGTAGCACAGGAGCAAGCTGCTCTCTGGCCATTTCAAGTGACAAAGACATCTGAGCATCCTGTTGGTCAGTGGCTGCTGGAGAGGGAATGTGCTCTTTGCTTTCTTAAAAACTCAGAAGCAGGACCTGAATTAGACTAACTTCCAGCATGGAATGGTAACGAAACTTACCTTGTTACTTGCATGGAAATCACAGATGAATTGGCAGGGCAGACAGTAAGCACTTCGCTTAAAGCCTCAGAAGGGCTTTTCAGATGGGAAATAGAGAGATGTGTACTCTATAAAAGAAAATGTTGTTATTAATATTTTTCCCTTGAGTGAGGGGACTGAGGGCAAAGTATTAATGTTTAATATTTCAGAGAATATGCTGGATCCAGGCTGATAGCATATTCCCAAGGTCTCTGCTAAGAACACTATTACTAATGAAATACTGGGATACAATATGATTTGTTCATTCTATACCACTCTATCACAGAGGTTCCAGTGTGGCTCTATTGAAAAACATTTAAAATAACTTTAATATTTCCAAAGCTCTAAAAGCACCCACTTTTTCCACCTATATGACATGATCCATTTCTTACTATAAATACTTATGAGGCATCGGATATCTGAAGATGATAAAATAAGACAAAGCTGTTATAAAATAAGAATAAGAAAAAATGCCTGCAGATTTAGATTCAGAGATAACTTTAAGTTGTTAATGGTGGGCACTCTTCCGGGTAGTTTACAAGATGCATAGATTTAAACAGTTTGTGGAACAAAAATTTTAGAAATCAACTTTTCCTAGAATGTAGGCAATCCCTGCTACGTATCTTGCTCCTGACTCATTTTATCTATGCACAATCAGTAAAAAGTTACAACTAAAATGTCGCTTGTGTTTTCAAAAAAAGAGAGAGAGACTGTAACGAGGGACCCATTTGAGACTGTGGCATCCGAGAAGTTATCCTTGAGGACACCAGTTAAACATCGCCATTCCTTTCCCTCCACATCACGAATTACTGCAGAGCCTGGGAAAAGAGGGAGTTCAGAGGATCTAATCAAGGGGTGTGTGACGTGGATCCAGTTACCAGACGTGATGGACAAAATGAGGACCATGACTAAGAAATAAAGTAGAATCCGTGTGGGCAGGTTTGGAGGATTAGGTTCATGAAAGATGGTATAACCCGATGCTGAAAACCAGGGTTGAAGCAACAGCATCTTCAGTGATTAATCCAGATCAAAGACCTTCCAGATGAGGGTCAATGACTACATTCATTTTATGCCTGGGGAAAATGTTCATTGGACATACATTAGACACATTTTTATCATGCCTTACTGTGTTGGGTAATTGTGGAAGTTGCAGTTCTTGTCCCACCTAAATAGCCCCCTTTAAATGTTGCCTTTTGATAGAAATGATTACATTTCCTAATTACCCAGCCAATGTCTCATTCATTGCAGAAACCAGCCCAAGGTGTGTTATTCCAAGACAGCATGCAACTAAGCAAGGGACGTGAAAGAAATTATAAAAACAGGTCAGGTTTCAAAAATTAAACTTTATTCTATGGTTTAAGGGAAACTAAACCAGCAGAAAATGAAATCCTAGCAAATAAGAATTGGAAAATGAAGTTTTAGCCTCCGGGGAAATATCATAACATGACTAATGTGTTAAAAGAGGAAAAAGGCTCAGATTGAGAGTGTAGGAAAAAAGAAAAGGAATGGAAATCACTAATCAAAAATGTATGACATTGTCCTGAATAATAAATGATGTGTAAACAATGAACTAATGTGAAGTGTGTACATTGTGGTTTGAAGAAAAAAAATATGAAGAATAAGAGAAAACAGCTAGTGTAAGAAAGGTGAATGTATTTGTCAAGGTAGATGATATTTTGGCTACATAGTTGGGACGAGAGGAAGATTCTTTTACGATTAATGAAAGGGTCAGGCAGCCCTGTAGGCTTTCCATGAGAAAGTTCCTGTTTCTTGGTATTAAGTTGCTCCTTTACATACTGTTACTGGTCTCAACAAAGAACAAATGAATCTACTGACACTTAGAACCACCTTGTTCTCCTGCCTTAGAACTGCGCAGGCATTCTGGAAGCTAAAAACCTGAAAGATTTTGGCAAGAGCGACATGGAGTCAACTAAGTTATACATAGCTTTGGTCAAAGGCTACTAGAGTTCCTTTAATCTTGATGATTTTCCTGGTACATCTGTTGATTATTTTATGTTCCTCAGGCAACCAACTGGAGAACATTTCAGAAACTCCTAATCCTTCCAGCATCCCTGGCAGGGTTGGGAAGCTGTGAAGAGTTTAGACAAAGGGATCTGAGAGCTTATGTTGACATTAAAAGCAATTGAGCAAGAGATAAGTCTTCACATCCTGGTGGGGAATGGTCAGACCCTCAGCTGGACTGTTCAAAGAGAAGGCTGCTTGGTGATTAAGTATCCATTCTGAAGTTTTCCATAACTGTGGAAAAAATAATATGCTATGGGCAGTTAATGAATATATACAGAGTGATTTTTTTTCCGCTTTGCTTCAATCTCTTGGAAAGGGTATGTTCTACTATTTGTGGAAGTACTGAAGCAAGGTAGAAACATCACACCTCATTTCCCTTCGGATCTAAAGTAAAACATTTATAATAAAAATTGATGCAAAAATAAACCAATTCCTGCCACAAAAATGTATGTTCTTTATCAATGTGCTAGTAGATAGTGCATCCATTATGGAAGACAGCACGGAGTTTTCTCAAAAAAACTAAAAACAGAAATGTTGTATAATCCAGCTATCCCACTACTGGGTAAATACTCAAAGGAAAATAATTCAATATATAAAAGGGATATTTGCATCCCAGTGTATGTTGTAGCAGTATTCACAGTAGGTGAAATATGGAATCAACCTAAATGTCCATGAATGAATGAATGAATAAAGAAAATGTGGTATATACACAATGGAATACTATTCAGCCGTGATAAACAATAAAATCCTGTCATTTGTGGCAACATGGTTGGAATCGGAGGTCATTCATTACGTTAAGTGAAATAAACCACACACAGAAAGGCAAATTTTGCATGTTCTCACTAGTATGTGGGAGCTAAAAACGTGTATCTTGTGTAGGTAGAGGGTAGGATGACAGCTACCAGAGGCTGAGGAGAGGTAGCAGGGGAGGATGGAGAAAGGCTGGTTAACAGGTTGAAATGCACAGTTAGAAAAAAATAAGTTCTAATGTTGGATAGCACAGTGAGGTGACTATAGGTAACAAAAATATATTTCAAAATAGCTAGAAGAGAAGAGATGGCATGTTCCCAACACAAAGACATGATAAATATTCAAAGTGACGGATATCCTATGTGCCCTGATTTGATCACATTCTATACATGTATCAAAATATCCACACGTACCCCATACATATATATACATATACACACACACACAATATAATGTATCAATTTAAAAAAACTATGTGATGGAGTCACCCATATACAAAGTAGCATAGGAACATGTGAAACTTTTAAAGTAAACTTTAATAAATATAGTAAGTCCTGTTGGGGGCTGATTCTGGCGATTGCCTGCCTTATACTAATCATTCACTATAGCCTGTAATGTACGTGTGCTGCACGATGCAGCGGTAACCAGTATTCTCTTCAGACACGGTTACTGCCTTGGGGCATAACAAGAGGCCTGAGTTTCTGCACGTAAGCAAATGCTGCCCAGCTCCCACACAGTGGGCCCCTGTGATGGGAGTCTGGAGGTCATAAAGATAAGAAGAACATTCCCAAGGTCTGACCCCGTAAGATGGTTGGTAGTCAAAGACGGGTAAGATCCCTCACGGGAAGGACGACCTAAGACAGGCACAACCGTGGGGGCCTGCCGCTGACTGGGAGAGAGCACAAGAAGTCCTTCTGATGGCTGCATTGTTTAATGTTGCTTACTTCGCCCTTGATTTTGAGTTATGTCTGGCGCTGGTGCCTCAAGTAACCATTCCGAGGTCTGAGACCATGGGAAATTCTTCCCTTGTGATACAATTCCAAAGTTGACGGTTATCGCTGCTATGCTCAGATGCTCACATACAAGGAACTAACCCTGGGTCTGGGGGGTATAAAAATAAAGTGGCTGGTGCATTGGGCACTTGAGTCATGTGAAGACTTTATGTGTGTCTGTGTCATTCTTTATGTTCTGTGTTCTTCCCCCGTCCTGTAATCGGGCCACGTTCAAAGTCCTTAATAAATACGTTAGGAAATAAATAGTGTGTGCTAAAAGTCAATCTCCTCCCTTGTGGGATTTGCCACATTTTGAGAGAAAACAGGAAAAGGTAAATGAATGTATTAAGCAATCAAAGAAGTTCTCATAATATAATAAGATAATAACTACCAAGAGAGTAGAAAAAAAAACTATGTTATTTTTACTCAGAGTGGAGAGAAATCACTGACCCAGTGCACCTAATGACTCCACAGTGGAAGATGGTTAGCTGAGCACTGTGAGAAATTTAATATTTGCACACGTCAAATATTAAGCAAAACACTCTAGCTGAGACTAATGGTCCTCCTGTCTATAGTTCTCAAAAATAACCCTTAAATCATCAGTGCATTTTTCTCTCAGATTTTCCCCATTGTAGAGGGAAGTTGTATTAGGTACAGGATGTTTTGGGGCTTTAAAATTGTGGGTTTTGTCAGCGTCCTAGACAGGAGTAGAATATGTAAAAAGACGACAGAAGAAATGACTTAGCTGAGGAAGGGTTGGAGAAGCGAAAGCTACAGCCACAGTCATCATGCCAGGACCTCAGTGTTTGCCATCCCGGGAAACTTCTACATAAAACCCAGGGCTCTGGAAAGCACCATTTGAAAACCACCGTGTGAGACTATTAACAGTATTATGAGTAGAGGGAAGGAAGCTGTTAGGTAACAGATCTGAAATCCATTCTTTCTCTTTCCCAAGGAGATCGATGTCCCTGGTAGAGAAAGAAGGAAGATAAAGAGATCGCATCCCCTTGAAAACGTGCTAACGGGAAACCTCTTGGACAGCTCTCCATTGCTGTTTGTCAGAGAGAACGCTTGTGGTAGGATACACCTAGCCTGGCTAGGATCACCTGTGGTGAGGAAGCCTGGAGCCTGTGAATGTATAGGACATGGCCCCCTGGAAAAGTTTATGTAGGCAATGATATTATACAAGTAGAAGTTGGGAGAAATTTCAAAACCAAAATCGCTCACTTCTGCATACATGATGTGATTTCATACAACAACGAGAGAAATCAAATATATCCAGCCATCGCATATGTTGATGTGATAGTATGTGATAATCTTATGAAAATAGTTTGGGACCAGCATGGGAAGGGTGGTACTACACCTCATTTTAGCTGTGCCTTCCTTGCATACTTAAAGTTACTAATGCAACTCAGTAGTGAGTAAGTTCTAGGGTTCAGGTTACTTTGACTTGATGATTCAGTTATTTGTGCTATCCTTAGTAGTAATATCAATATTATGATATACTTAATACTTGTATTTACAGAAATGCTTTCATATGATTACTTTATATGCATTTGCACTGTACTTCTAAGGTAGGCATGATTCCAATATTATTGATGAGTAAAATGAGGTTTAGACGGATTCAAGCCCTAGTAAGGTCTAAATCTCCTTCGGTGACACAATGTGACACCCCCACTAACACACACAAGTAGAGAGTACCCCCAGATCTAAGCTGAGTTATTGCCATAAATCACATTCTTAGTAAATGAGTGGGACAATCCCAAATGTGTGACCATTTAAACCATAAAAAAGTTTACTACTTGTTCAAGCTGCACAAAGAAAAGAGATACACATTCAAACTCGATGAAAACAGAGACAGAACAGAAGGACTTACAGAGCTAAGAATTTTGACACAGATGGAAGACCTTCCCATGTGAAGTTGTCTTGTGTAACTGATAAAAGATTCACCTGAACCCAAGGGTCTCTAATTCGAAATGCCATGCTCTGCGCACTAATGAATACAAGATTCTTTCTCTGGGTATTTTAAAAAGGTTGTGAAGAGGACAATGCTTGTATGTGGTGAACACATCCTAAGGGAACCCCCAAAAAAGTCACCCCTTCAGTGTGGGCAGAACCTGTGATCAACTCCTCATCAATAGAATATTGCAGAGGATGGAATTAAGTCTCCAGATCAATTTATTTTGAGTTAACTCAAAGGATAATATTCTAGTAAGTCAGATTTAATCAGGCAAAATCTCTTACAGGAAGAACACACCCTGAGGAATGGCTCTCAGTTGCCGACTTTGAACAAACATTTCGATCAATGAACTTGGAAGAGGACCTCTAGCCTCAAGGAGACCACGGCTTTGGTGGATATTGTGAGATGACGATATATTTATGCTGTTGTAAGCTGCTCGGTTTGTGATAATTTGTTACCCAGAAATAGGAAACTAGTACAGGTTAATTTTTCTGGAAAATGTATTTATAATGGTAGAATTGTGAAAACCTGTGTACCTGCTGGTGGAGCTATTTGTGATATACAATCTCAGTTACTCTTTAGAACGTCTAGATCAGCCATCTGTTATTCCTACAATTAAAGCCAGACTTAAAATATGTTTTTCATAAATATCGAAAGGACCTTCCAGATAAAATGTGGCCAACTAAGTTTTGCCTGAATTATTAATATAACTAACTGCTTTCACTCTGTGCTATGTTTTATTAAAAATATTGTGAGATTTCTCATTTTCTGAATTCTGAGAATCCAACAAGCATAGACCTCACTATGTGAAAAATACATTTTCCCCCTGGAACAAAGACAAATATAACACATTAAATATACAACAGGCTTGAAGCACACAGTCTGAATCCAAAATAATTAACATGTGAGGCAGACGAGCTCCTCAGAATCGAGGATATTTGGTAATTAAAAGAGGTTGTCCCAGGTCAGACCAAGAGTTGAAATGTGAACTTGTAAACAGAGCTCATGTCGAGATCTTGGAGATTCTAACTTCTTAAATGCAAGAAAAAAAAAAAAAAAAAAAAAAAAAAAAATGAAGTCCGGTAAAGAACATGGTCCTGTTATTTAATAGACTGTGTGTAGGGGGGAGGGAATACCTCTAACCCTTCTTAGGGACGGCAGAGATATACAATGTAACCAAAATGTCAAAAAAAAAACAAAAAAACTTTTATCGGGTGGTGGGAGGGGGGAGGTGGGAGGGAGGAGGAGGAGAAGGATGTATACTTACATAACGCGTGCAGTGTACACCACCTGGGGGTTGGACACACTTGAAGCTCTGGCACGGCGGGGGGGGAGGGGTGGCAGGGGAAATATATGTAACCTTAACAATATATGCACCCCAATAATATGATAAAATACAAGGAAAAAAAGAAAAAAAACTTCTCACCATTAGTATGCATTTGTCATCTCTTGAATGTTTTAACCAATTCTTGATTTTAAAACATGCTTCAGGCCACTTTTTAAAAATCTCTTTGATATATTCTATTCTCTTTCATCTTTTTCTCTTTATTTATTCATGCTAGAGCTAGTAGTGCCTTTTTTCATTTAATTTATTCACTTATTTTTACCTTTTTTTTGTACAGAGCTGATGTGTAGGACTAATGGGAACTTTTACAAGCATTGCTGAGTAATTTCTTCATCTGTGATGGATAATTTTATGTGTTAATCTGATGGCTCCTTTGGATGCCCAGAAATGATTAAACATTTCTGGGTGTGTTTTGTGGGCGTGTTTCAAGAATCGGCATTCGAATTGGTAGACTGAATAAAGTAGACTGCCCTCCCCAGTGTGGGCAAGTATCAGCCCACATTGAGGGCTTGAATAAAACAAACAAAAAAAAATGCAGAGTAATATTGGATTTTTCCTCCTTCTGCCTGACTGTTTGAGCTGGGACATTGATCATCATCTGCCCTTGGGGTTCCTGGTTTTAACATCTAGAGACCCAGACCAGAATCTACACCATCAACTCTTCATCTCTCAGGCCTTTGAATTATACCACTGGCTTTCCTTGGTGTCCAGCTTGCAGACAACAGATACGGACTTTCTCAGCTTCCACAATTGTGTGATCTAATACTTTATAATAAATCTCTTTATATACTCTATTGGTTCTATTTTTTTTCCAGAGAGCCCTGATGAATACATCAGTTTAACAGGCTACATTTTCAGTTGGAGGACCTATGTTGTTTGTTAGCTTCATGGAAAAATGTCTTTATAGCAAAATCCATGATGAGATATAGTGGCTTAATGAAATATAGGTCATGTAACCCATGAACAAGGCATCTACAGCATGTACCGCTTGGTTATGGAAGGAGGCGTGGTCTTATGTAATGTTTATATTTAATTTTTTTTTCAATAAATGTTTTGGAAAGCAAGCTTTTTACTGTCCAGAATAATTGAAATGGACCATTATCCACTGGGTACACCTGCATTATCATGGTACATACCTGCATGCTTTCCTGTAATGGCAGGTATTAAGTATTAAGCAGCTGAATAGTTATCTACCACTATAGAACAAACCCCCTGAGTACATCATAGCTTAAAACAGTAACCATTTTATGATGCTCACCATTTATGAGTTTTTAGGAGTCAGTCAAGGTCCATGAATACCTTGTCTGTTCTGTCATGTCTAGGAGCCTCAGCTGGTATGATTTAAAGAGCCTTGAGCAATTCAGACAGCTGGGAGCCAGAATGTTTTAGAGGCTTCTTTATTTACATGTCTTATACCTGCACTGGAACACATTGAACACTAGGCTTAAGTGGACTATGCATTGAAGTGCCCATATATAGCTAGCGTTTGCAGGTAGCTTGGGCTTCCTCACAACATGGCAGCCTCAGCATCACCCTGCCAACATTGCTGCCAGGAATCTTTCTGTGTGCTTGTACACTCTCTGCGTGACTTCTTCGGGGAAGTGTTTTGGTGTTTTTATCTTTTTAAAAACATTTTACCAAATTTTTATTTGGTTTATTTATTTCCCTATTACTGAGTTTTGATGTCTTTTATGTAAAGTATATATGTTAGTAGGCTTTATGGAAAACTGACTGTGTTTTGCCAATGTTTCGATCTTTTATGTCCTCAAATTGCTTATTTTATCATTAAGGAAAGGCGGTTCAAGTGAGTGTACACTTACACCCTCTTTTTGGAACACCTTACAGTATTACCCCATTTTTATGGGATCTGTTGTTGCTGATAAGAAAATAGCTATCAGTACCACTGTCATTCCTTCGTGGTTATTTTTTTTCTCTTCAGGAACTGGGTTTTCTTTCCTTTATTCTAGTTATTTTTATTTATTCTCTTCACTTTTGAATTTTTGAATCTGATTGTTTTGGTGCCTTTTTGTACAGAGCACCACCCATAACCCACTTAGCTCTTCATACATGACTGCTCTGTCTTTCAAAATTCAAACAGATGTATATCACACCCTCTGTATTAATATATTATGCCCCTTGCCTTCTATTTGATAGCTCACCTATTTTTCTCTCTGCCTTTCATTCTTTGTGAACTCCTTTATAAAACCTTTTCTCCTCTCTTTTTATTACCATGCTAATCCAATTTCCTGATTCTTTCTTTGACTCTTCTAGACTGTATTTAATTCTGATTATCAAGGTATGTAGTCTTTTTAAAAATCAGATGTGTGGGTTTTTTTCTTTATAAGGTATCTAATTGGTTCATTTTCAAATTTATCATGTCTTGTTTAATTTTTCCATCTTCTCTTGAAGTATCTAATGTTTCTGGTCTTTTTTGGGTTTTGTTGTTGCTGTTGTTTTGGTTTTTGTTTGGTTGTTTGGATGATCATCCTTAACTTCAAGAACATAAACTGTTTTTAGTGATTAATCAAGGTAATTATACTAGTTATTACCATTTTTATTATGGAACATGGCTACTTTATTACAGCATTAATGATCTTTAAAGAACTTGGCTCAATTTTCTAACCACAATGAACATAGTAAGCTATGTTCTTCTGATAGTTCTGATTCTGCAGCCGAAATATAAAGCAAAACTCCATGTTGTATGTACAAGTTTCCAATTGGAGCCTTGCCTCATGCCATGATCTCAGACTAGAAGGGCTTTCCCGCATTTTGGACCTATTAAGCTCTTCATTAGCCTTTACTTTTCAAATAAAATGCCTCATCTCTAAACATCTGTATGCACATGCTCGAAGGCTTAACGAATCACTACTTTTCCTTTATTATCTCTGGACTAGAATGACTATTTTTACGACTCATTATAACTAACCTTTTGTCTGTGCCACCTTCACTCTAAATGAACTCATTATGGGTTGGAACTACGTAGGCTGGTTCATCACATATTTCATGACATAGCACGTCACACATAGTGGCTCAACTGTTGGTTGAACTGAGTTGTAAACAATACTAATTCTTTTTGAAAACGTTTACGTACAAGTTTAATCATAGATGATTTCAACATTTTGGGTTGCAATCGGAGAGAGGGGTGAAAAAAAAAGGAACGCTATTATCGCTCAGACAAATCCACATATTTCCTCCTGTGAATGCACAGTGAAAATAAATGATTTAATTATATATTTTGAAATATTCATGTGGCAGAGAGAGAGCTAGTGTTTCCTCAAACATTTCAGGCAGAAATGGTGGGAACCCAGAGACCATCAGTGTTAAATAGTTATATTTCATGAAAAAGGATGAATTCGTTTTGAGAAACAAACAAAAAACTATATTGGGCTTTTTAACACTTGACTTCCTTTCTCCATTGTCTGACAGGCTTGCCTGAGATGTGTATTTAAAACGAGAACTGTTTTATTTATAAATAAATACCACATGCTGCCAGAAGAGTAAATGTGCATGAGGAGAAGGGAAAAGGTGAGCATGGAATAGGATGTTACTCAAGTTCAATCAATACAGTTTCTAAAATAAGAAAAGTACCATAAGGGATTTAAATTATGGGCTAATTGAAAGGCAGATGCTAGGCTGTGCACCAAACACATATCCCATTTACTCCACACACCAAATCTGAATAGGAGGAAGCATTCCCCTCTATCTACTGATGACAAGTGGAGGAAAAAGATGTCTGGAAATTAACCTGTTCACGCAGCTAGCAAAGGGCAGACTTTATGAGAAAATCCAGGTTTTTCCCACATGTGGCTACACACCTTGAAGTCCTGCCAAGTTCTTATCAAATACCTTTGTTCTGTGCATTGGATTATTCTAGAATGATGACACAGAGGGTGTCATAAGATATAAAACAATTTTTTTCAGCACATCTACTCTTCTTGTTTTGTTTTGTCCTTCCTTCCTTCCTTCCTTCCTTCCTTCCTTCCTTCCTTCCTTCCTTCCTTCTTTCCCTCCCTTCCTCTCTCCCTCCTTCCTTCTTTCCTTCTTTCCTTCAAGTTTCCACAATCATTTTTGATCCATGAGTCCAAGTTCCTGATTAGTAAAAGAATAATCCTAATAACAGGATTAGAATCATACTGATCTCATAGGTCTATTAGAAATCACCAGGTATCTAGAAATGAAGAAATTATAGTTATTTTTATAATGATTATCCTCCAAGTGATTATTATCTCCTCTAACATACATTTTTCTCTTACTGGGAGCTTGCCATGTCAAGTAACTTTCTGATACTCCATTTTCTAAATTAGTGGAAAATGTTTTCTTTCAAAACACACAAATATCAACTAAAACATTTCTTACAGAAATAATAGTATGTTAGTTTCAGAAAGAAACAAAACAATACTTCCAATATGAAACCTTTCATATTGTTTAGTTTGATGATAGTTTTAACCATATGTATTTTGAACACATATTGATCAAATGAACTTTCCCAAGAGTATTACATCAATATATAGCTTAACAACTCATTTATGTTTACTAATGAGTATTTTTAATATCATTTAGAGGATATCAATACGCCCTCCAGGCCGGCCATGGTGGCTCACACCTGTAATCCCAGCACTTTGAGAGTTCAAGGCAGGTGGATTGTTTGAGGCCAGGAGTTTGAGACCAGCCTAGGCAAGATTGAGACCTTGTCTCTACAAAATATAAAAAACTTAGCCAGGCATGGTGGTGTACACCTGTAGTCCCAGCTACTCGGGAGGCTGAGGCAGGAGGATCACTTGAGCCCAGGAGTTTGAGGTTGCTGTGAGCTATGATGATGCCACTGCACTCTACCTGCGAGATGGAGCAAGACCCTGCCTCAAAAAAATAAATAAATATTTTTTTCAGATTTCAAAAGTTAAGTTATGTCATCAACATATCTCTAAAATTAGCAATGTATTGGCCATGCTGAGATTGGATCAAAACTACCACCCCAGATTATAATTTACCAAGAAATAAAATGAAACAGTAAATTAAGCTCAAGTAGCAGTTGAAGAAACAAGCATGTTAGTTTGTTGTTAAAACTGCTATTTAAGTCAATGTAGTGGTGTCAAATTATTTCCATTTTGGACTAAAAAAGATGAATTGATGTAGTTAATTTGTTAAGTTTTCTTCTAATAATGCAAGAAAGGCCCCTAAAACATCATAAATATTTTCTTTAAAAACTCATGTAATGTAGATTTAATTTTATATCTACTTTTTATGTGTGTGTGTGTGTGTTTTGTTTGTTTGTTTTGCTCCATTTAATTTCCAATAACCATTACTTTTTAGTGACCCAAAGAAGATTCTGGTCTTAATGGGAATATCTTTATTTACTGATTTGTTCCATAAATATTTGTTGTATAGATATGTGTACAGTGGGCATTCCATTGTGCTGCTTTTGGCCTTGGGGAACCGCTAGTGATGATTCCATCTTGATTTCCTGGCACTTTAGAGATATATATATATATATATATATATTTTTT
>VBSM01000631.1:3083958-3095675 GCA_008086735.1 Cheirogaleus medius | reverse complement strand
CAAAAAAAAAAACAACCAAGTTTGAAAATCAGCTTTAACTGGCATAAAAGGTGAAAGATGAAGTCTTTCACTTCTTTGGCAAGCAAGGAAGAAGTAAATAGCTTTCGAGACAATCTGGCTTTCTGAAGTCTTTAGAACAATAGCAGTATTGGTAAATTCAGAAAAAAGCAAATATTCTATGGTGCTGTGGAAGATAAAAAAATAAATATCTATGATGGAGTTCAAACAGGGGCTCTCCTCTACATAAATGTGCTTCAGAGCTACTGCTTTTAAATACATTTTTATAATACTTTTCTTTTATTCTTTGTAAGAAGTCCATAAATTACAAGGCCAGCAAATGGAATTTGAATATATCAGGCAGGAGAATCTATGGCAAAGATGGTCATTTTGTTTGTTTGTTTGTTTTAATCTACGATGTTTAAGACAAAGAACAGCTAAATGCCTGTTTGTGATTTTAAGGTCTTCTCATGTATACAGTTGAGGGAGACAGTCTCAAAAATTCCTCTAAATACCCATAGGAAGGTCGTCATCCGCGTAACCAAAACACTTATTTAGGAGGTCATTTTTAAGAACGATCTACGACCGATAGGCGCAGTACAGTTAAAGGAGATTTATATTTCTCAAACTCCATTTTTAAGCCTCTGTCTGAGGAAACAGATAGCATCAAATACTTCCGCATTCTTTGAAGAATATAAATTGTTTTCATTGTTGGCCATACTTGGAGACTTTGTTAGTCACTGTCGTCAGTGGATCAGAGATAAGGGCTGGGCTATGAAGCTGATATGAGAAGAATCTATAGCGCTGATAAAAATCAAAGAGCTCCGTACTGATACAAATGGGGCTCTTGGCCCGCTACTGATACAAATAGCTTACCAGGAGCTTTGGAATCCAACAACTTCAGTTTCTTACGGTGAAGTAATTATCCTGCCCGACATTCCAGCCCAGATAGGGCCCAGCTTCCGAATATTATGCCGCTAGCTTTTCTAGGGCTCTTAGGAGCTTTCCCTTAAAACGTCTTCCAAAAACCTCAAAGATTTTTAGGATTCCAGTTCAGAAGCCTGCAATTATTTACTGCTCAAGCCAGGAAAAACTAAACAGAACTGTTAACCTCTCATGCACCTTCCACCTCTAGCATTTGCAGGTAGACATAGGTTTGAGGGGGGAAAAAATGAATGTGTGCATGCCTTCTCAATAGTTTGTGCTCCCCTGTCACATGTTCATGTGTGGTTAAAAACAAGATGTGCCAAGAGAACATTGTTACTCGTGGCCCATTGTGGCTCTGAGTGTCCTTGACTAATTAACTCAGGGTATTTTGGAAAATGTTGGCAAAGCACTCCTAAAGGGCTATTTAGCAGGTTTTCTTAGCATTTGCCCTAGTTTCCATAAATCTTATGGAAATATTTACTTTTGTTCTATATTTACTGTCCTGACCCAGCCAATATTATCATTCCTCTGCTGAAAATTAATGTGCTCTCTTCTCTCATGGAAATTTTGTAGCAGCTTGAGAATAGATATATATTTAGATACAACTGACTTTTGAACAACACAGGTTTGAACTGCATGGGTCCACTTAGACTTGGATTTTCTTCCACCTCTGCCCTGCCGGAAACACCAAGACCAACCCTTTGCCTTCCTCCTCCTCCTCCTCAGCATAATCAATGTGAAGACTATGAGGATGAAGACTTTATGATGATTCATTTCCATTTAACAAATAGTAAATATATTTTCTCTTCCTTATCATTTTCATAATAACATTTGGTTTTCCCTAGCTTATTTTATTGTAAGAATACAATATATAATATATATAACAAGAAAAATATGGTGATGATCAGCTGTTTATGTTATTGGGAA
This sequence comes from Cheirogaleus medius, assembly GCA_008086735.1. Lineage (NCBI taxonomy): Eukaryota > Metazoa > Chordata > Mammalia > Primates > Cheirogaleidae > Cheirogaleus > Cheirogaleus medius. The sequence goes on along the minus strand of VBSM01000631.1, from coordinate 3,093,824 downwards.
AGCATCAGGTCAACAGTAGGGTATTAGTAGTTAAGTTTTGGGGAAGTCAAAAGTTACAGGTGAATTTTTGGCTGTGTGGGAGTTGGCAACTCTAACTCCTGCATTCTTCAAGAGTCAACCTGTATCATATTAGATGAAAGAGTGAGAGAGAGAGAGATACAGACAGAGAGAGAGAGAGAGACAGAGAGAGAGACAGAGAGAGTTCAGGATTAACTTCTCAAACATAAATTCCAAACATCTACTCATGTCTCTTCATCAATAGTCTCAATCTCCTGTTCTCACCTCAATCCCATGCTCATACACACCTGCTCACATCACATACCAAAGGCAGAAGCCCCTAGTATTTGCTTCCTGTCACTAAAGAGAGGGGACCCTTCTTTCTTCTGAGGTTCCTTAACTTGAGGCTGTCAGGAAGAGAAATGACAGCTGACATTTCTGAGCTCATACCCATCAGTGAAGAGGAGAGAAAATTAGAATAAGGCAGGTTGAGCAATTTATCTGAAGTTACAGATCACATCTTGCCAATCAAAGGGGACAAGTACTGAAGTCAACCCTGACCTGGCTCCCACCCACTGCCTCGTGTGTGCCGGCTCCCTCACTGAGTTCCAAGGATGAAGAGATGATTAAACTAAGAGCAGTCTCTGCCCTCATGATATTCAGGGAGGAAGAAAGTAAACATGAAATGAAAACGAGGTCTAAGTTTTGTGGCAGAGGAAACATGGGGTTTGGATTCCACTGCCTACCCCTGGATGGCCTTAGTGGATGGCATTACATTATCCCAAAGTGAGGCTGACATTGCATGATTTATGTCCAGGACACTACTGGATATATAATAGGTACCGTGTTTCCCCGAAAATGAGACAGGGTCTTATATTTATTTTTCCTCACGAAGAAACCCCAGGGCTTATTTTCAGGGGGTGTGTTGGGTTTTTTTAAGTACAGTGCAATTATCTACATTTATTCAAATATAATTAAGTCATCTTCTTCTGGAACATCATCATCACTCTCCAAACCCCTAATTCCATCCTGAATTTCTTGCAACTCTATTTCCTTTAGAACTATTGGCCCCAAACTCTCATGTCGAGCCATAGAGCTCTCGTGGGGCAGATGAGAAGGGCTGCTCGTCTCCTTGACCGCTCTGCGACGACATGCATGGGTTATGCAGATACGCTGCGTAGCCACACCCGTCACTAGGTCTTGTTTTCCTGGTAGGGCTTCTATTGCGCGAATGCTCAGAAATCCTGCCAGGGTTTATTTTATGGGTAGGTCTTATTTTCCGGGAAACACGGTACCTCATTAGCAGTCATTCTCTCTTCTCTTTTCTACTGACTAAACTAGTCATTAACCACTTAATTTCACCCCATCCCATTGCTCTGGGATCATAGCAATATTAGATTAGAGAGAAAGCAGACTTTTTTCCCCCAAAAAATAAAAAGATAAGCAGTGTCTGGAGGGTCATTGCTTTCACGAGTTTTTCTTTTTTTTTTTTTACCTGGTCTTCCCAACCATTGAAGGAATTTTCTATAATACTGGCAGTATTTTTATTATAAAAGCTGTGAGTTCCTAAAGATCACTGTGTAGCCCACGGGTGACCGACTGGTCCACCCCGGATCTCAGACCAGACCAGGGATACCCTGCAAGGGTCAGTACTGTTACATCACACAAAATAACATGGCAAAAAATGAACGAAGACAGATTTCTGGTTTCAGTGGTGACATGTCACTAGTTCGGAAACTTCCCAAATGGAGACTCAAAGAGAAAAAAATATAAAATCACATAAACAGTAACAGAATAAACAAGAAATGTTGGACAATCTCAAAAGTTGCCACTTACTTATAATTAAATGATCAGAAGGAGAAGAAAGAGAAAATGGAACAGGAGAAAAATTTGAAGTAACAATGGTTGAGAATGCTCTAAAATTAACAGCTAACCCCGAACAGGGGAGTCTCAGAGAACACAAGCAAGAAAAATACCAACAACTACATCTAAGCATGTGGCTTTCAAACTGCAGAGAGCCAAAAACAAAGAAAATCTTAAAAGAAGCCACTGGGGGCAGTGGGAGTTCAGAATATCTTCCCTACAGATTAATAAAGATAAGAGTTTGCAGTGCACTTCCCTTTAGAAAACAAGCAAGCAAGAGAATGGAGAGAAATATTTAAAGTGTTGAAATCCTATATGCAATGGAATTATCCTCCAAAAGTGAAAGAGAAATAGACTTTCTCGTAGAAACAGAAACTGAGGTAATTCATCTGTATAGACCTGCTTTGCCAGAAATTAAAAGAGCTTCTTCTGGTTGAAGGGAAATGATACGTGTCAGAAATTTGGATCCGGTAAAGAAATGAAGGGCTTCAGAAAAGAATTAAATGGTTGTATAATGAAATATATTTGTTTTCCTATTACTGAATTGATACAATAGATAACTGTTTCTTTAGAGTAATTATAGTAATATATTGGGCTATTATGGCATATAGATAAATGAAATGAATTAAATCAATATTATAATTGACAGGAGAGATAAATTGAGAACAATTCCTTATAAATTACTTGAACTTTATAAGAAGTGATACAGCAGTATCTGAAGGGGATATAAATTAATTTAAAAGGTATTTTAATTCTAGGTAAAAGAATACATTTGTTAAAAGAAGTAGAACTGATATGCTAAGAATAAAGAAAAATTGGAACCATACAAAATGCATCATTAAAACCAAAGACAGACAAAAAGGGGAGGGAAAGAAATAGAATAATTATACTCTACAATCAGTTGCCATTTATTTCAACTGTGCAAGGCTGCTTCAACATTTTAAAATTAATTAATGTAATCCACCACATAAACTGTCTAAAGAAAGAAAAAAATTCATAAGAATTTATCATTAGATAAAAATGAATGAAGATAAATTTATCTAATTTATCATTAGATAAAAATGAATGAATGAATGAAGAAAAAATCCAACACTCTTTTATTATAAAAATTCTTAGCAAAGTAGGAAGAGAGAAATTCTCAACCTGATAAAATAAAATATCCAGGTATCACACATATGTAACATTGTACTTGATAGTGAGAAGGTGGATTCTGCCACCTCATAATATCACGAAAATCATGAGGATACAATTTTTCAACAATCCTTTTATAACATTGTACTGAATGTCCAGCCCTAGCTAGCTAGAAGAGAAGATAAAATGTATGCAGATTGGGAAGGAAGAAATAAAGTCATCTTTGTTTGCAAATGAATGTGACTTTCTATGCAGAAAATTCCAAGATTTAACAACAAAAATACTTCTGGGATTTACTAAGTCTAGACAAAAGCTACAGGATACAAGGTTAATATACAAAAGTCAATTGTTTTTCTACATACAAACATGAGCAACTATAATTTGACACTAAGGATACAAAGCCATTTACAATATTACCAAAAAAATAATAATAATTTAGGAGTAAATGTAAGAAAATTTATACAGGATTTGTATGTGGAAAGCTACAAAACTCTGATGAAAGGAATCGAAGATCTAAGTAAATAGATATTTTATGTTCATGTTTTTGAAGACAATATAATTAAGATAGAAATGCTTTCTAACTTTATGTGTAAATTAAATGTACTCTCAATTAGAATGCCAGCAAGACATTTGGTAGATCGGACACAATTTTTATAAAGTTTCAATGGAAAGATAAAGGCCTAGAATAGCCAACATAATGCTGAAGAAGACAAAATTGAAGTCACATGAACCAATTTTATTATTTTTTATTTGTATGTGATTTTTTAAATTTCAGAATATTATGGGGTACAAACACTTTGGTAACATAAATTGCCTTTGCCCCTCTCGAGTCAGAGCTACAAGCGTGTCCATCCCCAGACAGTGCACACCAAACCCATTAGGTGTGAATATACCCATCCCCTCCTCTCCCACCTGTCCAACATCTGATGAATGTTACTTCCACATGTGCACATAAGTGTGGATCAATTACTATGAATTTAATGGTGAGTATATGTGGTGCTTGTTTTTGCATTCTTGTGATAATTCACTTAGTAGAATGGGCTCCAGCTCCATCCAGGATAACACAAGAGGTGCTAGATCACCATTGTTTTTTGTGGCTGAGTGGAACTCCATGGTGTACACATAACACATTTTATTAATCCACTCATGCATTGATGGGCACTTGGGTTGTTTCCACATCTTTGCAATCGTTAATTGTGCTGCTGTAAACATTTGAGTGCAGATGTCTTTTTTGCTTCGGGTAGATGCCTAGTAGTGGGATTGCTAGATCAAATAGTAGTTCTACTTGAAGCTGTTTGAGGTATCTCCATATTACTTTCTATAGAGGTTGTCCTAGTTTGCAGGTTAAGCTTATTATAGACACAGATGATTATATGTGAAAATATTCATATATATCTACACACATGCACATATCTATAGGCATCTATCCATATTTATATATATACATGTACAGATAAAGACACATATATCCATACATATCTATAGATAACTGCATGTAAAAACACCTCTATGTAGATATATAGAGATATACATACATGTCTATAACTATCTATTAATATAAATGTTTCCACTGTAACCATCTGTATGTACATATAGACACACATATACTCTATATAATGTTACTATACACAAATATATTTCATGGACTTGTCAGCTGGGAGGGCCAAGAAGGAACAAGACCCAAACAGGAATGAACACACCCAATTCCCCAGGCTTGGTTTCTAATACCATGCTCCAATAAAAGGAACCAGGAGGACTGGGAGAAATGACTTACTCTAGGCCTGGGCCTTAATAAGCCCAGTCTCCAGATTTTTGTGGAAGGTACCAAACATGCACACACACACACACACACACATACACACATACACACACACACACACACACAGTATGATATAATTGTCATAACATCTCAAAAGACATAAGTGAGATGATGTTTAAATGTGTTTGCATCTTTTTAAAATAGCATCCATGTGCACAGACGTGAGGTCGGCCTGACTGCAGAATCCATCTTGCTTTCAATGCATAATGGAATATATTACCTTATATATGTACATAATGTATATTATGCATCAATATAAATATTTATGTGTGTATATTTATAATGATGTATATTTATACTATATATTACACATATTATGAATATAATATATTACACAAATATGCAATATATATAAATTATATATTTATGTATAAAGATATGTTATATATAAAATACATAATGTAAATATTATAAATATATAGATCTGTAATTATATTTGTATATAAATTTATATATTTATTTGCATAGATATGTATTTTACACTTAATGCATATACAAATATTCATAGATTATATACATAAATATATCAATATGTTTGTACACATGTATAAGAATGTACATATTCATATACATTGTATATAACATGTACATTATATACACATGTGTCCACTTGCATGGGGGCAAAAGTGAATCATGTTTGTTTGGGGGAGACCAAGATCGTCTGAAATGTAGCCTTTTGAATTTTATGAGGCAACCTGACTCAAATTGTACATATGGAGCATTTATGTTCTGCCTGTGTGTGTCAGAGAAGACGATGAATAGAATATTTTTCTTGAACCCAACTTGTTCACAATCTAGAGGACAGAAATAGCCCTTTCTGCAAGCGCCTGGGTTTGCATATAGATGAACGTCAAAGTGTTACAGAAAAGGGTGTCTGGGCTTAGAGACCAGGAAGAACCATTGCCAAGCTAAAATGAACTGATATGCATTTATTATGTGCCCACTTCTCTGCTTGCACTTTATGTATTTTATTTCATTCTACAGTTACAGCAACCCTTTGAGATAAATATTATTATCCCTACATTATTGGCAAGGGAACAACAGCGCAGAGAATGGTCGTGAGGTCTGGATCCAAGGATTAGCGGGTGTGGAGCCATGATTTGAATCCGGATGTGCTTGCTGCCAACTGACTCCCAAGGTCTTCCTGCACCAGCGGCTTCCTACCCAGGTTGGGAGAGTCCTGAGGTCTCATGCAGGAGGGAGCCCCGTGGAGCAGAGCAGAATGAGGGAAAGCCCATGCCTATACCCTGACCTGCCTGCTGTATGCATTTGACTCAAGGTAAAACCCACCTGAGAACAAGCATCTCACTGGAATACTCACATTTCAAATCGACTGCAATGCACAATGTTGTGACAGACAGACTTCCGGGGTTTCCTTGCCTTTTTAGAACTATCCCATCTGTGCTACCTCTACAATGTGGCTTTCTTGAGCTCAACTTATGACAGTACTGCTAATCTTCAGCACCTGCATACAAATATTGACTTTCTGCTTATCAAGATATAGTTGTTTTACTTCATTAAGAAATTCAAGGCACTTTCCCAACTGAATTATCCAGAGGAAGACGTGAAGAACAATTTCACCAAAGAGAACTGCCAGGAAGGGCCCTGAGTATTACTGCCCGGGGGATGTGCTCTCAGTAACGTTCAGAGAGAGACTTACCAGTCTGCCTTAAAGTTGTCTTTAACCTTCAGATCATGAATAAATGATGGAGAAAAGCTCAGAGAGAGACCTCAAATGTCCCCGGGAGGCCAGGATGCTCTATCTTCCTCCACTCTTCTTTGAGGGTCTATTTTATAAAGTTTGTCTCTTCGAGCCCCAAAGTGAAAGGCATTCCTGTCTTGTTTTATGTTCTAAAGTAGAAATTTCTCCCAGAGGGCAGGACAGAAGACAGTGCAATTTTTTTGTTTCTCAGTGATATATTTATTCAGCATGGCTCTAACAGCAATACTTAAACAATATTAAACTTCTTCGTTTTCCTTAGTGAAGGGATGTGACGTTAATGAAAATACTAAGTTCAGGGGAGTGACAGCTCTGAGAAGTGCCTCTTTCCTCACTAGATAAAAATATACTTTTTTCTTTATTCATTGAGCATTGAATTCATTTTTCCACCACCTCGATCTTTCACCCCACTTTGGAAATACCAATGGCCTGGGGTCCTTGGGGCACTGAGTACACGTTCGTGCTGGGTTACTCATGCTTGAGTTCTTGGCTAGTTGCACCGCTCTGTAGGACGTTAGTTTTTCCACTAGCAGAAGATATGTACACGGTGCCCCAGGCATCTGCTGTCTCCCCGAAGGCAGGTTTGGGATTCCTGCATTCAGAATCCCACAGCGTTCACCATGCATCTCCGTAAAAGGGTTACCTGCATGAAATAACAACCCGTGATCCACTGCGGCCCCCGAGTCCCAACAGGTAGAGGTGAGTATGAATTCTGTTCCAGCACAACAAAGAAACATGGATATTTTCCTTACAACAAATTCAACGTTCATAACTCCCTTTCACATTTTCTTAAGTGAGATTTGTTTTTGAAATTCTCTCCCCAAATCTAGCTGATAAATCGAATACGTGAAACGTGGAGTTTATCCCAGGCTTGTAGAAAAATGTTTGGATTTAGTATGTGGGTATGGTTTTTTGCTGTCTTCTCCTTCTTCTTCTAGTCAACATCACCGTCAAGTAATTATCGAGTAGTTTCATAATCACTGTATTTTGTTAGCTGCTGCACAAAATTATGCCGAGTAAGCAAAGTCACCTTTCTAAATTTCTAGGCAAGTAGAAGTGAACAAAAGAAAAGTTGAGATGCACAGAAGAGAAAAAAAAACGTCGAGAAATACAATTAAAAACAAAACATAGAGATGTGCACATTTCTCTCCAGATACCTTATGCCTTGTTTGCCCCCAGCTTTGTAAAGGAGTTTTTTGAGATGAGCTTAACTGATGACACATTATCTTTAGATCGGGTTACCATTCACACCCCACATTCCTAAATCCTTCTGCCCACCAATTGAGTCTTTCTTTCTTCAGTGTCTGTAGATCTGAAAAACTGCAAATGATGTTTTGGAAAAACTCCCAAAATCTTTTTGTTCAATGAAAGGCAAGTTTTAAATCCACAACAAATTCTAATTCTTGGGGTATCAGTTAAATGCATGTTTTTTTTCTGATTTTTAACTGATACTCCAAGAATTACAATGTAAAATAGTATATATGTAATATATGTAAATATAACATGATATTAAGTATGTATATGTTTAATAATACACATGTAATTGTAACACATAATTAGATATTTATATATAAGGCTAAATATATTTTAGCTACATATATATTAGCTATATGTATAGCAGCTATATACACGTAATTCATTTTCAGAATAATTGTCTCTGTCTTCGGTATGCACCTGTTACTAAAATGATAGCCACCCAGGTTGGAGAGGGTTTGATAGAGTCTGCCCTAATTAGCAGGGACCAAAAGCCATTGGGGGGGCGGTTCTGGGGTCTCCTCCAACTGAGAAGCACTCAACAGTGTTTTAAGTTGAAATGGACGAACAGACAGGCACTCAAACTGAGGAGAGAGAGAAATATGCTCCTGTTAAGACACTCTGGGCAGAGAAAATAATCCAGGGGTGCACATAGCAGCCCCCACACATTGCAAAGTCGCATCGGGGAGGGAGCTCTGATTTGCAGCTTCTATTTCTACGTGGGCTTCCCTGGGGAAAATGGCAGGCTGGATTTATTTATGAGGTGGTGGTAAATGATTCTCCCAGGCAACGCTGGCACAGACCGCTATTCAGTAAATAAAATGCAATCTTTTCAGACTGCTGGTGTTGCCTGGCGGGAGTAATATCTTCCTTGAGGCTAAAGAGGTTCCAGCCTATTTTGACCGTGAGGAATTATATTCCAGATTAGATGATTTGAACATAGAATACCGTATCCTTGAAATAATGGCCAGGGTTAAAATGGTTTTTTTTTTCTTTTTTATGACTCTATCTCCCATTGTAAAAAATATATATATCTTTCTCAAAATAAAGATATAGTAGTATCAGATCAAATGTGGCAGAGAACAGACACAAATATGCTTGCCCGGGAACAGTGAAAAATGAGCACAGGAGGTTGTGTAGAATTTAGAAATATAAAAAGGTTTGCTTACGGCAGAAATTTAGGGAGTTGTTACCCCAGGTGTTCACGGATCATAAAGCCGAAGATGACCCTGGAAAGAAAGAACAGAAAGGGAAGAAGGTGACTTCAGCCTTCATTTATTTTCTCATTCGAGTAAGACAGTTACTGCATTGGTGAATTAAATTAGGTGTTTGGGAACCCAAATGTAATGATGTATCGTGTAGCTCCAGACCTCTAGCAAACAATCCCAGCAAACAAAAAGTTCAGCTCAGCCTATGAAACTAATTACTGGGTGGGCTGTCTGGAAGCAGCCACACTGGAGTTTTTGAATGTGGAAAAATGAGAACTAAGAGGGACTTTAACTCTGTCCATAAACGTACATTTTCAGGTGTGACCCTTTGTTTGCTAACTTTTCAATGCACACTACAAGAGTCCAACACACACACACACAATAATGCATATATGATACAGTATGTGCAACATTTGCTTTTAGCTAAACTATTGCCCCATTGCCTGACAGCCAAATGAACCAGCAATGGGTATAGCACTTTACAGTTTGTAGGGTCCCATGTTCTAATGCAAAGGGATGGTAGTTAGATGATAAGAATGAAGATGTGTAAGGAGGAGGAGGAGAAAGAGGAGATGGAGGGAGAATATAAATGCATTAAAATATTTTGCTACCTTGAACTGAGTTCCCTACAAGCAAAGCCTGCACCAAGAGTCTGTACTGATGCACATTGCAGCGAAGGCAATCCGAGATGGGATGGGCAACCCCAGTGTCAGCTAGAGTTGGTATACTGATATTGGGGCAATTATTTCAGAAGAGGAACAATGTTTTCTGTTGCTTTCAAACCAACCACAAGGTAGCGATGCTTTCAAAGTCGTGAATTTGTAAGAATGGCCTTTATCAAAAAGTCCCCAAACAATAAATGTTGGCATGGATG